>JAXGGA010012117.1:0-39873 GCA_038373865.1 Uloborus plumipes | reverse complement strand
CAAAAAAAAAAAAAAACTATGCTAGTTGTATGCTCTTTGAATGTGAATTGGAATATAAGAGTGTAAAAAAAGAGCACAATATCTATACCACATAACATTGGAAAAGAAAATATGAAAAAAAATGTGCCCATTAAAAAGACCCCTTTAAATTTAAATGTCCCAAGTTCATTAATTAAAAATACTTACCATACTTAAGCATGTCTTGTATTTTCATTATTAATATTTTTGAAAGAAAGAAAAACGTATTGTATTTAAAAACACTTAAATTTATCCTTTTCAAGTTTTTTATTCTTTGTTTCTACACTTGTTTTTATATGTAAATTACAAAATGCAGTTTAGTAGCAAAAAAAAAAAAAAAAAAAAGAAAAAGAAAAAAAAAAAAACACGGAAATATATGCAGGACATGAAGGTTTTTTTAAAAAGGCAAAGAAAAAACTAGTACCATTCTAAAAAAAATGCAAATGGCTTACATTGCATATTATTCCTCTCTTAAATAAATTGAAAAAATAGACTAATAACCAGCTAATTAAAAACAAACAAAATTTTATATCATATTTTCAGATGGGAATGCAGATAATCCTAAAAAAATGTGTATCTATG
The DNA here is from genome assembly GCA_038373865.1 of Uloborus plumipes. Lineage (NCBI taxonomy): Eukaryota > Metazoa > Arthropoda > Arachnida > Araneae > Uloboridae > Uloborus > Uloborus plumipes. Next base: position 39,273 of record JAXGGA010012117.1, on the reverse strand, counting down.
TACTCGAGCATCAAAAATTCTATTTTTATAAGCTAGGTTTACTTTTGCAGAATGAAACGAAATATTTTCTATTTTACGAGACTTTTGCTCGAAAAATCAATTTTGAAGTCATAACTTCAAGCATAAAAGAACTAATTAAATGTTTAACAAAGCCGTCAATGAAAGGAATTCTTAAATGCCAGAATATTAGAAAATCCTCTATTCTCCGTTCTTTTATTGATGACTCTGTTTGAAAGTAATGGCATTTACGTTCAGTGTGCATTTTTTATGTCTCTAAGTATGAGCATTTAAACCTTTTTTTGTGTGCTTTGCTGCAAAACAAAATTGGTTTGGAGACATCTTTTCTGCAGTTAAAATGCTTAAAAGCCGCAAATGTAGCGCTTGTTTAAAAAGTAATATTGAACTAAACTGGAGTACTAGAACACCGATGTTAATTAATAATATCCTGAGTCATTATTTAGCTAATGTAAAAGATAAATTGATTTTAACATAGGTCTTCCGAATGATCTCACTTGGCCCAAATGATATAAAATTGAAATTTAAACTACATATGATTAAAATTATGCACATGACTTTAATGAAATAATAATTTTAAAAAACCTTGCGAAGCCAAAGATAGGTGGCGTTGTCACAGAAAATGTGTAAAGCGCCACCCAATAATGTTTTATAAATGTGAAATTATCTTTAAACTATTTTTGCTGCTCAATATTCCTCAAATTATACTCAGCATTAGTTCTTTTATCGGGGAACCATATTCTCAACCCGTTGTATTCAGTGAGTCTTGACATATGAAGAAACATTGCGCCGATTGCTTTCACGCAAATCAGGCAGAGTTGATGCTCTTTGGTAAGGATTGACTTCTGGAAACCCATACAACCAAAATTCATAGAAAGGGATATCTGGTGAGAGTTGAGAACTAGTAACTGAGCCATAACTATTAATAACTTGTGTGAAATACTGTGCTAAGAGTTGCTTTACATGACCTACATAGCGCGGAGGGGCATCATGCTGATTAAAAAAGTCTTAAAGGCTTCCATGCCCATGAAGTTCTACAACTATAAAATCCCTCAGCAGATTATGGCATCGTTGTCCATATACCACACGGATTCAATTCCTCTTTAAAAAAATACTGTCCAATGGAGAAAATAGTCTAGAAAGCAAACCAAACTTTAGCTTTTCAGGATCGAAGGATTTTTCAAGGCTGAGTGAATTTTCTGTTCTCTAAATTCAACAGTAGTGGGTTCTTAACTTGCTGAATGAGGTTTCACAAAATGTTCCTCAGCCAATAATCGCCGACCAAGAAAGGGGTTGTAGTGAAAGTGTTTAATAACTCTCTTATAAAACATTCGATTAGTGCACAACCTTGATTTTCTAGAGATAAAAAGTAAAAATATGACAAAACATGTTTCGAAAAGAAGTAAACGGCAATTCCAATACCCGGGAAATAACATGCACATTTACAAGTGAATGTGGTGTCTGACTGCTTAAGACCTGTAGTTGCCAAATTTTCGATTCTAGAAGATTGTATTTGTTCAATCCAGTCCAGCTTCACCAGAAAAAACCGCCAAGGTGATTTGTAGCTTCAAATTTCTTTATCATCTTGCGCGAGGCAAGAAGAGACAGAGGCCCTTTTCGTAACTGTTCCGTTTGACAAAATATTCTTACAGCTGCAGCAAAACTCTCCTGGCTCAAATTGTTTTGTATTCTTCATGTCCATAACTATTGTTTTCTGGTGAGTGGCTTTTACACTGCGATTCAAAAGTTTAGACAAAATGCGAATATGTGAATAAAAAGAAAACTATTCAACGAAATGCTTTCAAATTTCTACTGCGGGTACACAATATGGTCCCAAATACGTGTCTGCAGTTCTAATAACTATAACTGGAATCAAATTTTGGATATTACAGAAGATAGTTTTTTACATTGTTGCAAAAGTTTAGACAATAGTCAGATTTTATGCAAATATCCCTTGAAATGTGATTGGTGGAGGAAATGCGGGACTGTATTATTCATTTATAAAGTGCAGAGATTACTGAACAAATAATCAAAATCTCAAAAGCTCTTTAGTTCTCGTGTAAAGAAGATGAGAAAGTTTTGAAGCCGAAATTTGAAAATGAACCTACTTTATTAATTTTTTGTCTTTTAAATCGGCTCTAGTATGGTAGTACATTGTTTTTTTCTTTGTGGAGAGCAAATTCAGACATGCGTATCGATCAAAAAGTCCAAGAAAAATGAAATTTCTTAAGGATGAAGGAATTGAAAAAACGGCTCAGACTGACGATTCGCCCCTTAATCCTACAAAACTTCAACTTGGGTCAAAAACAGCACGTGACAGCATAAGTAGATGAACATCTGAATCGGAATGCATAAAAAAAACAAAGAATTGTGCCTGAGCCTTTTAGGACAGAGTGTCCCAAATAAGAAAGATTTTAATGTGAAAAGCAGCATATGTATCATCGTGACTAAAAAAATGAATGGTACTTTCTTTGATAAAAATTATTAAAATTGGGATGGCCTAGATGGATTATAATTCTTTTCGCGGGACTTGAGAAATATCCAATGATCATATGCTGTGCTGCTTTTACCAATAAAATCTGGCTTATTTGGGACACTCTGTCCTAAAAGGCTCAGGCACAATTCTTTGTTTTTTTTATGCATTCCGATTCAGATGTTCATCTACTTATGCTGCCACGTGCTGTTTTTGACACAAGTTGAAGTTTTGTAGGATTAAGGGGCGAATCGTCAGTCTGAGCCGTTTTTTCAATTCCTTCATCCTTAAGAAATATCATTTTTCTTGAACTTTTTGATCGATACGCATGTCTGAATTTGCTCTCCACAAAGTTAAAAACAATGTACTACCATACTAGAGCCGATTTAAAAGGCAAAAAATTAATAAAGTAGGTTCATTTTCAAATTTCGGCTTCAAAACTTTCTCATCTTCTTTACACGAGAACTAAAGAGCTTTTGAGATTTTGATTATTTGTTCAGCAATCTCTGCACTTTATAAATGAATAATACAGTCCCGCATTTCCTCCACCAATCACATTTCAAGGGATATTTGCATAAAATCTGACTATTGTCTAAACTTTTGCAACAATGTAAAAAACTATCTTCTGTAATATCCAAAATTTGATTCCAGTTATAGTTATAAGAACTCCAGACACGTATTTGGGACCATATTGTGTACTTGCAGTAGAAATTTGAAAACATTTCGTTGAATAGTTTTCTTTTTATTCACATATTTGCATTTTGTCTAAACTTTTGAATCGCAGTGTATGACATAACGAACTCGAATGACGTAAACATACCATAAGTATCTAGGATAATTGTGCAATGTATACTGCAATAAATTACAGTTAAAAATACCAATATTTCTGCGTTGATGTCTTAAAAAATAAATTTTTAAGCACAGTCTTTTTTTTTTTTTTTTTTGCATTTTAATCACTATTTGGACTCTTTGTCTCTTTGTTAACAAGTTTTTGGACATTTTTTTCTATTTTCATTTCATTTTGTATTTTTCTATTTGAACATAAAGCAATTAATTGCCGAAAAAACATATGAATTATATAAAAGAAAAAACTGCCAACAAAACAGTTATTTTACAAATAATAATGGTTATTTTTTGGACAGTAAATATTAAGCAAAAACAAAATAAGTATGGGGCTATTAAAGATGTCTTTTTAAAATCATTAACGTGCTTCAATCGTGCGGGAAATAATAGTCATAAACGAACATTGTAAAAACAAATATAAACAAGAAGTAATATGAAAATATTCGTTTTAGTGAAGCATTAAGTCGTTAAAAAAGAACTCCCGTTTTTTTCCCCAGAGTTTGTATAGTTGCTGCTCGGAAGTTTCATGCAAACCACGGCTCAATTGTTGACAAGATAAATATTCTCAGCAGTTTTCTTAAACATACAAGTTAAATTTGGCCAATTTTGAAAAGATAAACATAATGCCTTAAATTGCAATAGTAATATATTTTTAATTTAAAGACAAATATAGTTCAATTCAATCACTAGTCTTGTAAACAAATGCCGCTGTGAAATGCAAATGTTTTTATAATGCGGATTTTATAATTACATATTAATTTTATTACTGTCATTTATATAAAAAATACTGAACTATATAAACATTAAACATTTTAAATAATTTAATTCTGAAAAAATATTTGCACAATTGGGACACATGATTTAACTTTTATTAATTTTCTGAAAACTGGTTTATGCTATGATTTTTGTATAAAGTGTTAACAGCAATGAAAAATATGCCCCAAAAGTTGATATAGGTAAAAAAGCGGTTATTTTGACAAAGATAATTCTGATTAGCAAAACATACATTTTAATGAAAAAAAAGCATAATAACAGTGAAACTACCTGTAAAATAATGTTATAAAAGCATTTGTTTTTGTATTTTAATTGAAAACACTATTAAATGCTACCTTTTTGCTTTATTTACATTCTTTAGAGGAAAATATTGATTTAATTTTTCAAAGAAAAAAAGAAAGTAAGATACCAACTACTTAAATTTAACAAAAAAGTAGAATATATAAAAAAAAAACCTCTGAAGAAATCATAATTATATGAAATAATATTATCGAAGAGAAACAAAATAATTTATTTTCGTTTTAATATAACCCCATGTTATGGAAAATAATGTGTCTAGGGCCCGGCAGGAAATAATTAATTGCGCCTCACAAACAACTTTCTCAGTTTACGTCATAGAAAGATCTAATCATTTGCCAGCAGGAGTTTTTAAGTTACGAGTAAATAAACTCATAAATAAACTATTCAGGCGATTACAATATTTAAATAATTTTACGTGTCAGTTAATACTCCCTCAGTTAAACATGAAGATGTTTTCGATAAACAACAAACTTTTATCCCGCGATCTGTGAAAGTACAGTACCCAACAGCGAGCCCTAGGTATGTTCAATGTTATCATTAAGCTATTTTTGAGCATTTCAGCATGGTTCGTTTACGCTTAATCAATCCAAAAAATAATTGGTAATTAACGATGCGGAGTATTACAGAAAGGGGAATTCTATTATGTGAAACATTGATTTATGTTCTCTAATGGAAATATACTATGAGATAGAATGATTATTTGTATCGATAAAAGTTGTTTAGACTGATGATAACAGAAATGATGTATATTCTGGTTGCTCTTTTTAAATATATATCCTTCATTATATTGTTAGAACTACAAGAGAAAATTTCTTTGGAAAAAGACATTATAAAATTCGAGTCATTTACTAATAATGCAGTATTGATTTGAGCCGGGACAAGTTTTTCTTTTATGTATAAAAAAGCAATATTAAAGTGGAGTTTAAAAAAACACTTTTTTTCATATAATTTCAATGAACCAACAGAACTATGTAGCACATAATTTCTTAAACTGAAATACTGAAAACTTCTTTCAATATTTTATAATAACAAAAGATAAAGAGATAGAGATGAGGGATTGCTTTCATTCAGAGATGTAACGTTTTAAGGTAAAGTAATTGACAAAAGTACGAAAACCTTCAATACTAGTGGAAAGTAGGAACTGGCAGAAAGTAAAATTTTTAAATATAATTAAGTAAGCTGTGGATAGAGGACGCAATACATAAGTAATATTTTGAGATTTATCGCGTTACTCTTGTAATTTAGCATTCTATGAGTTTATGCATCTATTTACCTAAGTACCACTTTTCTTAATAAAATGAACTTTTAATGTTATTTTAAAGTGAGAGTATATCCCGGTGGAGGAGGGTTAATTACCTGGCTGTCAGGATAATTCACATTAAAGTAGCAAGTTCGTTTAGAGTGATGAATAATTTATTTTGTATTCTGATAAATTTAACGCAGCATCTACGAGGCGCGTTAAAAAAGTAAGGGCCGTTTGGTCACAGAAAAAATACACTAATAAGAAAAAAAAAAGTCGTATTTAGTTAGGTACAAACTTACTTTAAATATCTACATAATCTCCGTTCACTTCTAAAAATTTTTCATACCGCTGCATCAGCTTCTTTAACCCCTCTGCATCGAAACTTGCCGCCTGAGAGTTGAACCAGTTGAACAGCGTTTTTAAGTCCCTCGTCGATTTCTAAACGTTGTCTACCTAGCCGCTGTTTAAATGGTAGCAGGGATAGTCACTAGGTGCAAGATTGGGACTGTACGGTGGGTGATCAAAAAGTTTTCTACGAAAATCTTAAATTGTCTCCTTAGTTTTGGCAGCAGTGTGAGGATGCGCGTTATCGGGGAGGAAGATTATGCCTGATGACATATTCCCACGGCGTTTGTTTATGATCGCACGCCTTAATTTGTCGACGAATCACAGAATGCAATTCACAGTTGGCGGGATCAATAATTTCCGTGGCCATTGTTCTTTGCATTCACGGACAACAATATGACTTCATAAATGAAATGAATGACCCTGTAGCTTCACAATGAGTCAGTTAATGGCCCAGCAGTAGTAAAACTGTGCTTCGAAGCGCCATTATTTAAATACAAGCAAACGCCCCTTACTTTTTGAACGCGCCTCGTAGATCTACATTTCAAAAAGATTTTTTCCATTTTCATTTTTCATTAAAGCAATTTTTTTCCTAATGTATCCTCCTAGATGGCGTATGATGCTCCAACTTAACCGACTTCACTAAAATATAGTGCGCATTGGCTATCTACAATTCAATGGTGCTTAAGTCTGTTATATTTTGGTTGAACTTTTGTATTTTTTTTAACCACTCAATTGACCGAAGATTTATTTGAATGGTTGATAGTTTTAGGTTTAAAAATGAAATTTTTGCGTTGTTTATTTATTTATAACCATACTTTAAAGATTCTGCTAATGTCAATGTTAACAATGCAGATATGTTTTTTTTTCCTGAAATGGACATTTATGAGATTCTCCATTTCGAAATAAAATGTACTATATTTATAAGCGAACGAATTAAGTAGGAAACATTCTGCTATTCTCAGCTCTGCTGTTAGAAGCTGTTAAAAGTCAATTCAACTCAGAAATTGAATTGAGACATTAGCTGCCAAAACATGAAACGCAATTCCAAACGTATATGCAATGTAGGTAAAAGGAAAAAAGGTTTTTTTATTCCTCTATTTAGTTCCGTATCAAAGAAATCAATCACTGTCATTATTAAGATTGAAAACCATCCCATCAGACATTTTTTCCTTGGGAATTTCCAAAGCACGTTTTGAATACAGCTATTTGACCTTGTTCACTTAACCTTCCTCCCTCTCGAAGCATTCGTAATAATATGTTCATAAGAAATTGCAGGTTACGGACATTTTACTTCAAAGCAATATCATATTAAATAATAAGGACAGATGTACTTCATAGCAACTTAATAAACAGCTGTTAAAAAGCCTTGACTGTATTTCATATCGTTTTCTCAAACATTGTTTTAATTTTTTTTAACATTTCAGGTTTAGTTTTCTGGTACTGTTTTAACCTTCGTGAAATTGACAAAGCTTTATTGAAGTTTGAGCATCAGTTTTGGACTTGTTGAGGGACGAATTGAGGTTATGGTTGTTTATAGTGCAACTATAAAAATAAATCCCTAGGCAAATGTCGTCAAGTCCTTATACAATACTTAAAGTAACTAAATTTAAGCTGAAATGCAAATATTTGGGAAAATCATACATACAGCTGCAGGAATAAAAGATAAAATGTATGAAATACAATTTGGATATCATATTTTAAATTGTTATTAAATGTCCTTTTATATCAATCGATCAAATGGAATTAGCTTTCAACAAATGTGTAAATCATTATGCAATGCAATAAGTATACTTTATTTTGCTTCAAATGAAACAATAACAGAAAGATTGAATTGCCAAATCTTCAAACTTTGAATTAACGGGATTTAAACTATTGCGCAGTGAATAGATCTTGATGAATACTGTGTTTAGTGGAAAAAAGAGAGAAAAACAGCAACTTAACAACTGTATTCTCTTTTTTTTTTCTTTCTTTTTCATGATTTATGTTATGTTATGATTAATTACACTAGTCGACAAATTTTCACTTTTTCTCCCTAACAAAGATGAAATTAACTGTTTTTGACTAATTTTGCAGTGTAGAATTCAAAAATAACAGTAAAAAAGCTATAGCACGTACAGTTTTTTTGTTATGAATTTCTAAAAAGTACTGAACATAACTGAAAAAACATATCAAACACACATTTTTTCAAGAGGAAAGGATCATATAAACTCCTAACTTTTTTTGAAGTTTCAAGAGAAACTCAAAGTTCAAAATCATGACCACTAATAGCAAAGAAGGGGTTCTTAGGGGGTGTACCCCCTCAAAATGAGCAAAAAATCACCAAAAATGATCTTTTCATTCTTGTTTTTTTTAAATGTCGTTTAAAAAAAAAAAAAAATTCGATGCAAAATCAGAGGATAGGACCCCCTAGTATGATTCCTACGTCTGAAAAAATTTTCGCGCTGTATTTTTTTTTCTTTTTTTTTTTAATTAAAAACCGATTTTATAACTGTCGCACGCTAAATACGAGACACATCGCAGGTGTTCAGAAAGACGGCGTATTCTGGCTGGTTCCTATGTAAAATTATCTCCAAAATCCAAATATGGCCCCTATCCTCTCCACCACTCTCCACTTTTTGCCGAAAGCCCAACACCCCCGCCCCCTTTGATACAAAGCCGCAAAATGAAAAAAAAAAAAGATTTTTTTTTTTTTAATTTTATTTTACAGCGAGAAAAATTTTTTGGGCATAGGAAAAATAGGAGGAGGTCTTATACTCTGATTTTACACCAGAAAAAAAAATTTAAAACGTCATATTAAAGAAACCAGAATAAAAAGATACTTTTTCATGATTTTTTGCATATTTTGAGGGGATACACTCCCCTTGTCCCCCCTTTTTGTTATCGGTGGTCATGATTTCGGACTTTGAGTCTCCCTTCACCTCCAAAAAAATTTAGGAGTTAATATTTTGCTCCTTTTCCCTCCAAAAATAGGCATTTGGTGCGAAAATCATAAAAAATAGTAAAAAATTATTTTTTTTATTACGAAAAATTGAGACGTGGTGGGACTTTTTTACTTGCAGGTATTTAAATAACTATATGAATACGTAATAAAAATAATAATTTGGTTGTTGTTAGTGAACCACTGTCGACCAGTGTTATTATGTAAAAGCAGAGAGGAGGCAGAAATCTAACCATGTTCATGACCGAAAAATTAGTATAATTTTTTTGAGGAATAAATACAATTTCTTTCAAAAAAAAAGCTACTGAATTAAGTTGAAGGGGGGGGGGGGGAGGGTGCGGAGTCTAACCGAAAGCAACATGTAAAAAAAAGAAAAAAGAAAAACGTGAGTTATAAATTAAGAATATTGTTTATTTTTCTCATGCTTAAAGATTAACATTAAAAAAAAGTATTTCAATGTTATGCAAAAAAATAACATCTATATTGTTTTCATTCGTCTATTAATCTTGTTTATTTTCTTGAAATGAAATGTTATATTTTGCTTTAACTTAATAGTAAGAATAAGAAATTAAGTAGAATATATAAGACCAGTAAACTCTGCATTTTTTTTCTATTTCTTCAACCATTTTCCAAGTTTAGCAGACTTATGTTATTTGTATAGTGCAAAATGTGCTTCTTAGAATGTTACTATTTTTTAATTTGTATTAATTACTTATATAATATATTTTAATTCTGTTCTTTTTCCCATTTCACTCTTATAAAATATTATTGTATTTTAACATGAATCATAGTGTATAACCAGCCCATGCATTAAAAAACACACACAAAGGCACTTAATAAGACATATGCTCTTAATAATATTTGTTTTTTCTTTCCATCATATATTTAAAAGAAAATAATACTTTTTGGAGAATAAACGATGGCATAATTTTCAATGTTAAGAGGTCTGGCGTTGTAGTCATGCAGTCACTTTTATATCCATAAATATTAGTGTGATAAATAAATAGTAAGCAAAAAAATTTTATTGAATCTAAATTTCTACTGAAAAAAAATCAACATAACAATAAAAATTATTGCTTGGAAACAAAATATTTTTAAAACCGTAGTTGTGGTGATGATTAGAGTTTTTCTTCTTCTTGTAATAACTATTATTGAGCAGTCAATATTGCTTACGGGTTCCACTTTTCTAAGGCCTGCTGTAACTTAATTAAGCTACTATTTTTATGATTGATAGATTGGCAAGCGTCACTTGAAATCATCAAGTGAAATTTGTACGAGCAAATGCTTCTTAAGCAGCCAAAACTTATAAGCTGAGCTAATCTGTGTGCGTGCGTGCGTGCGTGCGTGCGTGTGTGTGTGTGTGTGTGTGTGTGTGTGTGTGTGTGTGTGTGTGTGTGTGTGTGTGTGTGTGTGTGTGTGTGTGTGTGTGTGTGTGTAAGGAGTAATATTAACATTATTAAACAAGAAGTTCTGTCAAGAACTAAACGAGCCTACTTTCCCGTACATCGGCATCGGCATTCTCGCATCTGATCATTATTCTCTTGATTATCTGAGACTTAAAATTATGTCAAACATACCTTTTTAGCACTTAGAGCTGATTTCGAAAAGCAAAATATACCCCTTTCATCAGATGAAGTAGACACGTAAAAAGTAATTAACGAATAAATAAAGTTTTGTCGCACATTTTAAAGAGTGTAACTGTTCCTCCGTAGAAAAAATCCTCATCGTTTTCAAAATAATAATAATAATAATAATAATAATAATAATAATAATAATAATAATATAATAAATAAATGAATAAATAAAAGTACAAAGAGCATCAAAACACATTTTATCAAAGAAAGAAAAAAAAAAGAAAAAAAAAAAAACTCGTCCGTTAATAAAATGTCTCGAATTTCACTTTTAATCTGTTGCCAGTTGTTAAATATAAATAAAGAATAAAATGTTCTCGTGAATGAAAAATTTTTGTTACAAAAAAAAAACATCGTCTGCCAAAAAAAAAAAAAATAATAATAATAAATAAAATAAAACAAATTTATAAATAAACAAAAAATCGTCTGCACAGTCAGTAATTTTTTTTTCTGAGCCTGCATTTCCGCCATGTTTGCGGAGTCGGAGTCGGAATCAGAGTCCTCATAGAAGATTACTCAGAAAAGTACGTTACAAACATTATTTATCAAAACCATTTTCTTACAAAGTTAGTTTGAAAGAAATCCGACTTTAAGTTCAGGATCAACATTCAACTTAAATTCCTCGTAGACGCTAATGTTAATTTTTTTTTCTGAACGGTTCAATATTGAACGAAAAATGGTTCAAATCAAAAAGCGAAATATGGGAATGCATGGGAAAGCCTCTCCGAGATCTTTCAAACAAAAAAAAGTTTATTCCATTCGGATGGTTCACTTAAAAGTTATTAGGTGGGGAAAGGTTGCTTGAACGGTTCAATGTTGAACGAAAAAGTGTTCAAATTGAAAATTTTAATACGGTAATGAAGTATCCTTGCTGAGATCCTTCGAACAAAAAAAAGTTTTTTTAAATCGGACTGTTCACTCAAAAGATATTAGGGGTGACAGCTTGATTGAGCGGTTCAATGTTGAACGAAAAAGTGTTCAAATCGAAAAGTGTGTGTGTGTGTGTGTGTGTGTGTGTGTGTGTGTGTGTGTGTGTGTGTGTGTGTAAGGAGTAATATTAACATTATTAAAAAAGCGATATTAACATATTTCTCCTCAGGAAAAATTTATGGGTGCGCTACAGCTCTCTTCTGCTATAAAAAAGAAAAAAAAAAAAAACTAATCACGTTTAGTATCAAAGCCAGCGTCAAGAATACATTTCTCAATATTGGGCCCAACAAATAGGGTCTATGATCAACAATAAAAATAACAACTGCCAACGTGATAAAGAATTTACCATTAATAAAGTCAAGTAGGGAATGATAAATGATTTCATCGAAAAATGTGCCAAGAAACAACGTGTTTCTTAATGAACGATTTCATCTCCCCCTGTAAAGACCACCGAATACCATTCTTAACTTCCCTCCTGATTAATGAAGAAAGAAAGCAAGAAAGATCTTATGAGTGATATTGCTTTTGTGTGAATACATTCTGCAGTCTAAACAATGATTTTTGCTCGAAGATATTGCTCGATACTGTAAACAAAAGCATAACCATCAATCTTTGTTCCTGGTTTTCCTAATCTCCGGAGCTGAAAGATCCAAAGAACACATTTTTTACATGATATTTTGATATTTTTCTTTGACCTAGAGAAACACTCTGCTCCATCATTGGAAGGATTAAAATAGACTAAAAATGTTTCTGTTTATTTACAGTTATAGTCCTAGGAATGAGTACGGCATGATAATATGTTATAACTTTGAATAAAACATTAAGACGCCAGTATAAAGCAGACTTGTTTTCAATAAATTGTCTCAGTATGTTTTCTTTATCATCCTATATTAAGTTATGTGTCACTTGTGCCATAGATAGTGTCAGACATTAATTTCGCTTATAATGTTGTTCTTAGTCTTTCCTTTTTGGCATTTGTTTCCTTGTATGTAATTATTGACACTACTCGTTTTACATTCTTTGTTAACTTTCCTTTTATTTAGGGATATTCATAAAAGAAAAGGCTGTCAAATATGTTTTTTATTAAGCATTTTATCCATAAGTACAAAATCATAAATTTCGTTGCGAAAGGAATTCTTTAAGAGATACCGTATAAAGCTTTTCAAGTTCTGTCGACGCTGAAACAGAAAAAAAGATTGTTAAAAAACGCTTTAAAAAATGTTTTTGAGAAACGATATCGAGAGAAAATTTGGAGCACATTATTCAATAACGTTAAGGTAGAAAATTGCGTGACAGATCCAACACTAATTGCATAGAAATTATTTGAAAGTAATTCACATATTTTTGTCGGTCGCTAGCTCTATCTTTTGCCGCATTCACTTCTCTTTTTTTAAAGTCTTTTATCTTTCATATTTAAAATGTGGTATTATCTTAATCGTCTGTCGAAGTATTCGTTTTCCTATTCGTACCTTTAAATTTTAGCTTTTTGAGAAAAAGACAGCCTCAAAAAACTGATGAGCTGACCGAGCTGATGGCAGAATGTTTTTGGCTTTGAATGGCTGATGGCCGATACCGATGGTGACACCTAAGTACCTCCAAAATGAACGTTGTAAACGTTATAACAAAAAGCATTCAATGCAGAAGCCTATGACTCGCCATAAACAGTCAAATATGTTCGGAAAATAAAAAAATGCAGGCTTTTAACATTTTTACTTAAAATAAATAAACATAGGGACGCAGCCAAGAAAGGAAAATAGAGTTGGACCCTAAACTAAGGACTTTTCTTAACGGCAAAAACCTGGTTTGGAATTAGAGTTTTCGAACTTAAATTTTAAATTAAGACTTCAATTTCGAAAAAAAAAACGGTGATTAATGCCTCATAAACGTCCAAATTTGCATTTTGAGACTTTAATTTCGAAAAACTGCTATGAGAGAGTATGTGTATAACTATTTAAAGCCTTTGTTGTTTTGTGTTGAAAGGTTTTGATGTTTTGTGCTTTTTAAATTTTAAGAAATTTTTTTTGTTTAAATAATGATTTGTATCTACAAATCCATACTTTTTAAGGACCAAAAACATTTTTCGGTGGTTAATACTTTGTGTTATGATACTTAAATTACGATACGTAGCGATTCCTTATATTCAAATATTTAAAAATTTAGTTCTGGAGTAGGTTCATGAAATAAATTTTAACCATAAGCTTAAAAATCAAACTCACATATAAATTAATTAAGCAATGTATCAATCAAAACTGTAACAAAACATACGTTTTCTACTTACATTATGTATCAAATTTATTCGCGTTTCAAATATCAAACTTTGAAAGACTTAGAAAGAAGAATAAAATGCTTAATTAAGTATCATGAATGTCTTGCTTGACAAATTGGAGCTCGATATGATGCGTTTAGCGAAGTTTAAGGAACCACATGAAGCACATAATTTCACCACAATTAATTTTCAACATCACAGAATGTTAAAGTAATTTGGTTTTGCAGTTACACTATGTAGAAATTCAGTTCGATGTGCTGGGAGAAAGTACTGTTCTAGATGGATAACGTGTAATTCCGTTATCCATCGGATCCATCCAGCCAGGACACAAGTTGTAATGCAAGGACGGGATTTTTTTTTTTTTTTCTTTTTTTTTTTTGCGCTTGCAGCTCAAATTCCTTCAAAATGCTTAAAATAAATACTATAAAATTGTCAGATTGCGAACTTCTTTCGAGCCCCACATCTTAATTTTTTAACTGGTCGTTTGACATCAAGTCAACCAAACGCCCTATTTTTTGAGCTAATTTAACAGCAACTTTGTTTTTGCGTTAAAATTCTTAATTCGTCAAAAAAAAAAAGTTCGATTTTTTCCTCTTTAAAGGTTTTTTTCAACTTGCCGATACGACAGAAATAAACCATACGCGATTGTCGCTATCCGCTATTAGCACACGTTAAATACATTAACATATGCTATGTGCTTTTCTACATACCAATTTAATGACGATTGTGTCGTCATCGTCATACCGGTATTGCTTATCGAAACATTTTTATTTTAAAGCACACGTCGCTTTTCTCGCTTTGGACGATATGAATTCATCCGTTTACAGTTTTTAAAGGAGAGCGATGACATACTAAACGATATCGGCTGAATGTAATGACGGAGCAATAGACGGCACGATACTGTAAAATTGCTGTAGTACAGGATGGTTATAAATTAACGTGAGGTGTTTGGAGCCCTCTAGTGCGCGAAATACTGGGTGAAATATTTTCATATTTCATGAGCGCACGTATTAGAACATGGAATTTTGATTTCTGAAAAAAAAAAAGTTTAAAAAATCATCACCAGGGGAGAATTCGGCGCTGCAACAATGTATTACAATGAAATAGCGAATTAAATTTGAAAAAATGCTGTACAAAGCAATGAACAGATGATTGTTATTTGCAAATGAGGTTTAATATGATCGCCGTAGAATTTCCGGTATATCCTTCAAGGTTGCCCAATCTCAATCCATGTGATTTTTTGTTATGGAGATAACTTAAAAGTGTTGTGTATCAAAGACATGTGTCTGGTATAACAAGTTTAAAAGATGTTGTAAATTTAACCCATTAATGCCTAGCGTCTCTTTTTAGGGACGGTTCAAAAGTGTGCCTACATTTTCCAAAAATAAACCTTTCAACCAAGTAATTGTGTTCAATTATTACTTCGGTATTATTTCAGTTCAGTATTAACAGATTGTAGCACAATCTTTGGAAAGTGTCATCCGTAGCCATGTTATTATGAACTTTATTAAGAATTGCATCGTTCACAATCTCAAGAACAAAAAGCTAAGTTTTTAAAATTATTAACTATTAAATCTATCTGTGCTTGATATACACTGTTAAAATTTTTCCTGAAATTTTACAGTAAAAGTTACAGGCATCCATGTTGCCAGTAATTTTTACTGTACAATATTTTACTGTAAAAGTTTGCGGGAGAGAAAGCAAGATTTAAAAAACACGAGATACGAACGACAAGGATCGAACCCAGGACCCAATTTTTACACACTGTTTTACTATCCACTGTACCAGATGAGACACATCAGGAAAGCGGAAATAGGGTGTCATGTGCATCTCACAGTAAGTCATTAATTGGCGCTGCAATCGCAAATTTTTTATCGGTATAATTTACTGTAAACATTTTCTGTACTGTAAACGCTACTTTTTACAGTAACATTTACCCCATAAAAGCTTCCTGAATTTTTAACAGTGTATGTGCTACTTTGATCGATGCGATGGTTTAGTTACCTTTTCTTGCAATTTTGTAAAATTTAATTTTTTTAGGGACTTTATAGCCATTTAAGAACGTCCCTAAAAAGGAACGCTAGGCCCGAAAGGCTGCATTGTTTAACCGTGGTTAATTTCTTGCTTAGACTATATAATTTATCTCAAAAGAAGTTAGTAAATGTTTTTAGGCTGAAAAATAGATAATTTTTATTTTTAAGACTTAAAACATCTAATTAAGTTAAATTAATTAATATATATATAAATGTAATTATTTTTTTTAATATTTTATCATTTATTTATTTATTTATTGTACATTACGAAAAATATTCAAGGTACATTGTGAAAGGAAGTTATTTCAAAAATGTAATTCTTAGATTACAATGTAATTTCTTGTAAAAACACCGATTATTAGTTGTATTTAATTACTTTTCCGGAATGCCTTTAGGTGCTTTTTATTGTTTAGTCTGACTGTTGAAAAAGACCTAAGCTGGTTCAGAAGCTCAGCACTTCACCTTGAAGAATTTAGGGATTGTGTATGCATTTGTTGTTTGGGAAGAGGGGAGGTGGGAGTACTGGTTGCAGATTTAATTTTAGAATTCCCTGAACATGGCAATTTTGATCTCTACTATGACAATTTATTTACTTCTCTTGCGCTCCATACTTGATAATTTGTCTCAGAAAGGTTTCGTGCAAGAATCGGATTGAAAATTGCCCATTAACTAAAGTTACGCTGTTAAAAAAAGAAAATAAAGGAAGAGTTGAATAAATGTCGATGACAGGTAAAATAAAATAACGCTTGTTCGGTTGAATAATAGCAATGTCGAAACTATTGCATCGAATCTTCATGGAGTTTAAACTATACTAAAGGTCAAGCGAAAATAAAGTAATTGAAATTGATGAACCAAATATGGTTGCTCAACACAATCGTTGCATGGGGGGAACAAATCCCATGCATCAAAATGTCGAAAATTAACGGTTTTTGATCCAATCTGAAAAAAGGCGGTTTGCCGCTCTTCATTTTTATTTTAGAAGCTGATGTACAGAATGCATTGAGCTCATGAGTATCGGGTTGAGTTAGGTAGAAAGGTTGAAGTAAAAAAGCTTATCGAAAATGCGGCAAATGCAATGTAGGTTTTCGCCCCCCCCCCCAATAAATACTTTTATTACTTTCAAACTCAACAACACCAATATTTCCTTGCTCTCTGAATCTACTTCCCAGTTTATGTTAATTACTGCTTTTATTTTTTCTTATAAAATGTCTTTTTGAATTTTATATCGTAGGCAGAAAAAAAATGTTAAAAAAAGTATGTACCCTCTGGTGCCTAAGGTCCTTTTTAGGGACTATTTTTCTTTTTTAAATGAAACAATTATTTTTTACATGATATTTTTTTATTATTTTTTCTGTTCATTAAACACTATTTGTAACCAGTATACAAAGTATCTTTGAAAAAAAAAAGAATGTCAGGAACTAATGGGTTAAAAGTCAGAGAAATCAATTCTGATATGTTACGAGCTGCCGTAGAAAATGTTGTGCATCGTATCCAGTTCCTGCAACTTCACAATGGTGATCATATTGAACTACGTTTGCAAATAAAATGGATGCATATTTTGTCAGTAGCATTTAACTCTTCGACAATCGAAGTAATACACTTTTGCACCACCAAAATTTTCCCTGTTGGCCATTTTTAAACTTTTTTTTTTCTTTTTTAATTCCAGAAATCGAAATCCCATGGTGTAATATGTGTGCGCATCAAATTTGACAATATTTCCCTTAGTACTTCACGCGTTAGAGGGCACCAAACACCTCACGTTAATATATAACCACCCTGTAGTATGCGGCGATATTCACTGTGATCGCTTCGTTCAGTGGAAAAGTGCCATTAGTCTTACAGTTTTTATTCAGCACGGTTATCGTATTTAAATCACGTTATTTTGAAAACTAATTTCTGTGCCAAGCTCGAACCACGTGCAAATTGTTTTTTAAGTACAAATTTTATTTAGAAAGGTAATTATTTAAGTTACGATGCACAATGGTTTCTTTTATTCAAATACAAAGACAGTAGGGGAAACTAGGGGGATTTGACATAGAGGGAGATTTAATCTATGGGAATTTTTTTTATAAAAATAATATTTAACCTACATTTTAGTTATATTTTTGGTTGACCAATCATACAGCAGGTATTTGCAGGGAAACGCAATCCCAAAATAATCTGAAGTTTTCAAGAAATTTAGACTAAAATGATAATTAACCTTTCAATTGAATTTTTAAAATTATGGAATTTGTCAACTTTTTACCGTTAAATTTTGCGATGAGTGAATTTTTAAAGTTTATAAGTGTTAGTACCTTTTTTTAGCTACGTCATCGTATGCAGTAGTTGTATATAATTTTAATGCAAGTCTTAAAAATTAGGGTAAACAAATGAACGCTACTTAGGGAGCTTTTGACCCAAGCTAGCTAGGTGGACTGGACTCAAGCACTTTCTTGATGTTTTTATCTAAATTGATGATTTTTTAATGCAAAGAACAGCTTACATATTGTGATAGATATGTAAGCTGGTCAATATAAAATTTAATGGTCAAGATAAAATATTGGTCAAGATAAAATTTTATCCGGTTTTATTACGGCTAAGACGCCGTATTTTCGTTTGGGAAAGATGCCGTAGCTTTTCGACACGCCCTAGAGAAAACAATGATCTTTCTCGTAACATAGACCTAGAAAACTACACCGAACCATCGGGAAAAATATGATTCGATAAAATGCAATGTATACAGTAGTTGGCACAGTAAGACGTGTACGGCATATTCTCCCACAGAAATCGCACTAACAGCATCTTCCCCAACCGTAGTGGAAGATGCCGTTAGTGCATATATGGGAATGGAAGGATTTTTAATCATTAATTTTCGGTGATAAAAAATTCAAGCAATATTATTTTTATACCAAACCAAAGCAATATTTATTTTTTTATCAATCACAAAAGTAAATATTTTGTGGATAAATTGGAATTTTAAAAATAAAACCAATGCCCTATTTTATAAAAAATAAAGTCGAAAACTACGGCATCTTCCTCAATCTATCCTATTGTTTTAAGTCACAACAATGTACTAAACGACGTACTATTAACATGTATTTTCTGCTGAGCTCTATTGCACAAAAAAAAAAAGAAAAGAAAAAATAAAAAATAAAAAATTAAAAAACAAAAGTTGGCCCATATTGAACTAAATTTTAAGGAAATCATGAAATGTTTGTTGAAAGTTATCCTGCAATGAGAATAAATAAGAAATAGAAAAACATATCTTTTGTATAACTAATAAAGACTGGTCTCTCGACTACTGAATAACTAATAAAAAAACTGTTGTAGAATAAATTATTGACGAGAATAATTTAATTAAATGCTACTCGAAGTCAAACCCTGTTTACATCTCTAAAGGAAAGATCGTTGTTTGTAATACACATGAGAGATGAGCATAAGAACTAAACAAAACAATGTTTTTTGCCCAAAATGCACTTAAAAAATATAATTAATTTCATACATTAGCAACTATAATTGATTTTACCATGATTTTGCTCAATTCTCAAACATTGCATCTCAATGTACTTCTACCCAACAAACAGTAAAAGATCATTACCATATGCTTGCTACCTTTCTTTCTTCAAAACAAAACCCCTTTTTTATAGAAAGAAAACAATTCTATGCTTCTATTGATTGCCATATCCTTGCAAATGTCAGGAGAAAAGGAAGATGTTTACTGATGAGTTTTATCGGAAAAAGGATTTGATTGAACCTTTTTCTTCGTCCTGGGACACACCATGCATTATTTTCACAAACAAAAGGAATATCAGAACCATTGATTTCGTTCTTTAGAGAATAGAATGATTGGTTTTCTGCTTGTAGTCATAAATGCCTAAGTACTATGTTTAAGGAAAAAAGGCCATAGAAATAGATGTGTTTAAACATTTTGTTCGCTAATGAGGTTTCGATAACATTTTGGAGTTACATTTTCAGTTTTGAACAGGATATCGCTTTGAAAGTTTTTTGAAAAGATAAACGTATTGCATTTTGTTTGCTGATGTGTATTCATATGAATCTGAAGAAAAAAAGGAGAGTATTTTAACGGCAAAACGTTATTTTAGGACTGTAGCTTTATTATCACATAAAATATATAGTTTTTCAATAAAATTTAAGCGTTTCATATTAAATACTTTGTTGCTGTTTTATCTTAGAGTTTGTCAAAATAATTTTGCTAGATTCATTGACAAGAAACACATAGTTGAAAATCACTTTTTTGTAAGATTTGGCACTGCATGCAAAAGCTTACAGATGAGTTTACCTGAAAAAGGAACATTTTTCTGGGTAAACGTCATATGTGTCACAACACATATGACGAAAATGAACGATGTAGGTTCTTTAGTAAAAATATTAATTCATTTTTCTTAATTTGCTTACAAAAGACTTACATAAAAAATAGTCAAAAAGTAAAGCCAGGTTTTGAACGCAATGCACTTAATATGTTCCATAACATTAACTTGAAAATACGTTCGAAAAACTCCCTTTTACCCTCCCAGTGGAAAATTATAATTTCGAATCTCTAAAGTATATCCTGCAACACTGAAATGAGTAACCATTAATTATTATTTTTTTAATGTAAGTAAAAAAACAAAAAGGAAAACATTTATTGCATTTGGTTTTCGAATTATGTACTGTGCATTTTAAGTGCTGTTGCAGGCTTCAAATATTAAAAGTAAGCAATATCAAATTTTACATTAAATGTTTTTTTTGTCAAATCTAAGGCAAAATTTTTGTTAAGAAGCTAAGAGAGAGACAGAGAAAATTACATGGGTCATTCAAGTACTAAGTTTACTTTTTAATGCATTATAGGGTCATTCCATGTCAAGTGATCCAACGTTTTTTACTTTACCTTTTTGTATTTCTTTCACATTTGGCTCATCAATTGTACCCCTTGAGGTAATCAAAAGTCTCAATTTTTGGATTTTTATCTCTATTATTTTTTCATTTATGAGACTTTGAACTTTGGAAAAACCCTCGTTTTTCCATGGATAAGGGTACATAAAAGGGACCATAACTCGGCACCAAATATAGATAGAACATTTTAGTAAATGGCATTTTAAAGTACGTTAGTTGCCGCTTAATTTGATATGCAACATGACTAATTTGATAAAAATTTTCTTTTGCAAAAAATGAAATTTAAATTTCAAATTTAAATTTCTCGAAAAACATCTAATTAATTTTTTTGAACAATTTTTCAAAAATTCTTGTGTATTTCATCTATGTTTGTACAAATTTTTAGATTGGGATCTCAATGGGATCATATTTTTTTGAATTTTTGAATAAAACTGTATAGGAAAAAAATGATATTTTTTAGATTCTATTTATTTAAATACTAAGTTCTCTTGCTTGTGATGGTCTAAAAAGTAGTGAACAAACATGAATATGTTTAAAGTGAGCTAGCATGAGCTTATAGATTTGTCAGGTTCACCCCCCTCCCACTTCCTTCCCCGCACAACCACTCTTTTTTAATTCAAAACTGTTCAAAATGTTAAAAAAAAAAAAAAAAAACTCATTGATACAAAATGAATATTAAACTTTTTTAAAGTTGGTAAATGAGTTTCCTTATAACTAGACGAAGTATCCCCCTCCTCCACCCAAATATACCATTAACGCTGTACTATTATGACATCTAACCTGGGGATTGAATTGACTATTATTTTTACTCTAGGTAAGTGAGCTAGCATTAACTTGTAGATTGGTCAGCTCCCCCTCCCTTCCTTCCTGACCCAACCATTTCCCCCCAAACTGTTTAAAATGCTAAAAAAAAGCTTCTTTGATACAAAATGAACAGTAAACTTGTTTAAAGTTGATAAATGGGCTTCCTTATAACAAGGCAAAGTAAAACCCTTCCCCCACCCAAATACACCATTAACGCTATACTAATATAACGTCTCACCTGGGGATTGATTTGAGGATTATTTTCCCCCTAGGTATATATTGGTTTTCAGACGAAGTGTTTCGTTTTCAATCCGAACTTCACAAAGTGAACTTCCATTCAAAATCTGTAAACTTATGGTTCATTTCATCCCCTCCACCAGCACCAATCTTCAATTTTGAAGGGAGGGAATAAATGGGTCGCCCCAAGATCATAGCAAACAGCAAAATAGCACTGTTTCCCCTTGTTCTCATAATGTTTTCCCATTATTTTTACACAAAACTGAAAAGAAATTAAAGTGTCACGTTATATGTCAGTCCCCATCACTGCCTTTCCTTTCTCTTATTGGACAAAGCTCATGAGCTAACAGGAAAGAGTAACAAACAGAAAAAACTGAAACACTACTAGACATCAGTAGAGACTAATGCTTTGAAATGGGGCTAGGCGGGATGATAAAAAAAAGTTTGGAGTGGAAAAGTAGGGTAGGGGGGGGAGCAATCTGTAAAGAAGAGGTTAACAACATGTGAGGTTGTGCTCAAAAAAGCAGTGTTTGTTTATATATATATATATATATATATATATATATATATATATATATATATATATATATATATATATATATATATATATATATATATATATATATATCTCTTGCTGCATTACTTTCCTTTACAACAAAATGAAAAAGAACACAAACGATTAAAAAAATTAAATAACAGCTGCACACTAGATAATGTGGAAAGATAGTTATGGGGACACAGATATATGATCTGATATTTTGATTTATTTTCAGTTTTGTGCGAAAAGAATAGAAAAAACGATGAGAACAAGGCGAAACAGTGCTATTTTGCTGTTTGCTATGATATTGGGGCGACCCATTTATTTCCTCCCTTCAAAATTGAAGATTGGTGCTGGAGTAGAAGATGAAATAAATCATAAAGTTAAATTTCAGATATTGAATGGAAGTACACTTTGAAGTTCGGATCGAAAAGAAACACTTCGTCTGAAAAACAATATATATACCTAGGTTTGAAAATAATCCTCAACTCTATCCCCAGGTTAGACGTCATATTAGTATAGTGTGAATGGTATATTTGGGTGGGGATGGGGATACTTCGTCTAGTTATAAGGAAACCCATTTCCCTATTTTAAATAAGTTTACTATTCATTTTGTATCAAAGAGTTTTAGTTTTTTTTAAACATTTTGACACAGTTTTGAATTAAAAAAGAGTGGTTGTGCGGGGAAGAAAGGGGTAGGGGGTGAACCTGACAAATCTATAAGCTCATGCCAGCTCACTTTAAACATATTCATGTTTGTTTACTACTTTTTAGACCATCACGAGCAAGATAACTTAGTATTTAAATAAATATAATCTAAAAAATATCATTTTTTTTCTATAGTTTTATTCAAAAATTCAAAAAAATATGATCCCATTGAGATCCCAATCTAAAAATTTGTACAAACATAGATGAAATACACAAGAATTTTTGAGAATTTTTTCAAAAAAATTCATTATATGTTTTTCGAGAAATTTAAATTTGAAATTTAAATTTCATTTTTTGAAAAAGAAAATTTTTATCAAATTAGTCATGTTGCATATTCGATTAAGCGGCAACTAACGTACTTTAAAATGCCATTTACCAAATCGTTCTATCTATATTTGGTGCCGAGTTATGGTCCCTTTTATGTACCCTTATCCATGGAAAAACGAGGGTTTTTTCAAAGTTCAAAGTCTCATAAATGAAAAAATAATAGAGATAAAAATCCAAAAATTGAGACTTTTGATTACCTCAAGGGGTACAATTGATGAGCCAAATTTGAAAGAAATACAAAAATGAAAGGTAAAATTTTTCTCAGATTTTGGATCACTTGACGTGGAATGACCCTATACTAGCTCAAAAGTGTAAAAAGGAAAACAAAGCAATTTCTTAAACATTTGCCTAAAAATAAAGGAACTGTTTATTTATTTTTTATATTTTTTGGAGCAATGTTAATTGACCAATTTATGTTACTATTAAACTTTGGAAAGCATTTCAATCAAAATAAAAATAATATTTTTCGAATATTTTAAACAAAGCTATAAAGTTACAATAATGTTAAAATTCAAGAAAAAAAAAACCTATGTTACATTTTTTGGTTTTATAGATATATCCGAGGCATAGAATAAAAGCAGAGATCACTTAATGCATTTGCCCGTGTCTGATACTTGTGGACATTGCCGGCCAATTTGCATATGGGCAATTCCATGCAAGTGTGGAAAACCGTTGAAAAAATTAAACTCGAGTAATGTGACTGTTCTGCATATTTTTTGGTTTAAAAATGTTAGAAGTTTCTTATTTAAAACAATTTTTTGTTAGGAATGTAGTCTTTTAGTTTCGGCAATACTTTGAAGTTGGTATTAGAGTATTTTATTTTCAGTGAAGCAAATGGTCAAACTTTCAACATTGATAAGTTTCAATTTTTTCCATTAGATAAATGTGACAAAGGAAGATTATTGTTTATTACACTTTAAATTAATATTGTGAATTGGTGAAACAAGAGTTTTCAATTTAATTAAGTGATTTATGTCAATTTCAAAAAGTCTCTGTTCTATGTAACGTAAGTTACCAAAAACATGTTAAAGTTTTTACAGCAAATAAAGAAAGGGCAATACAATGTTAACTATGTTATATTTTCTATCTTATAGATGTGTACTAAGAAAATAACAGTACTTTTCTTTTGAATATTGTTTATTTAATTTTTTGTGCTACAATCAAAACGTGTAACATAAGTTACCCACATATGCAGATAACGTAAGTTACCTTAGTAGAACTTAAATACTTGTGTTTCGAAATAAAGTAAATTGTAAATAAAACCTATGTAGTTAATAGTAGTAATTTATTCAAGAATTCTTTTTAATTGTACTGTATTTACTTAATTTAGATTACTCATATTTCTTAAAATATCTGTTTGCTGATAAGATTACAATACACCTTTATTATAAATTACATGCTTCTTTTTGGCTGTTAAGATATTAATTCTCTAAACAATATCACTGCATTCAGAATATTTAGGAGGTAATGTACTATGAATTATTTAAAAATGACTTCTGTTATGATTTAAAGTTATCAAATATGTTTTGGAAAAAACAATATAAAAATAGTTTATCTCTTTCAATTGAAATATATTTTGTTCTGTATTAAAATGCCACTGAACTCTGCAGAAAAGATGCGCTGTAGAAGGGGTATGAGAAAAGTCATGTGGATATTACAGATTCATAAATAAAAGTCACTCTTGATAGTATTGAAATATGTTATAAAAAGCAAAATGTATCAAAAATATTTTCTGAAGATCAGCACATT
Source organism: Uloborus plumipes (assembly GCA_038373865.1). Taxonomy (NCBI): domain Eukaryota; kingdom Metazoa; phylum Arthropoda; class Arachnida; order Araneae; family Uloboridae; genus Uloborus; species Uloborus plumipes. The sequence goes on along the minus strand of JAXGGA010012117.1, from coordinate 14,244 downwards.
GACAATAACCATTTAAGAACCAGAAATGAACAAAATATAGGGTTTCGTTTAGTTAGTATTTTAAGGAACAAGAAGAAAAAACAGATAAAAGCTGGTGACTGGTGTGTGGTGAAGTACGAAAATACATTGTATCCTTGAGTTGTGACGATTATTGAAGAAAACGAGTTTGTAGTAAAAGTAAATGGCTGCCCCTGAAACCAATTAGAAATGGCCAGAAACGACAGAGGAAATTTATTATAAGAGAAAACATGATTCGAAAATAGAATTACCTGAAGTTGTCAATACCAGCGGCCAGTATGCATTTAAAAGTCTTATGTTTTGTAATATTTTTGATTGATCATTGAGTTTGGCATTAAATTTCTGTAAATTTAACTCATAATTGTTAATTTCTAGTATTTTGATCTAATCTAAGCTTTAATTATTATTCATTAATTTTTGTAATAAAGATATGCTTGTAAATAAATTTTGTAACGTAAGTTATTGTAACGTAAGTTACCCAGTTAAAAATTCCCATAAAATTATTTTTTTTAAATAAAATTTTAAATTTATGAAAATTAATTCCTAAATATTATAAGAAACTGATAAATTATACTTCAAACAAGAAAACAGCTGTAAAAGAGCAGAAATTTGCCTTAGAAACAATTTTCATATTATGCCGTTCCCTTTTTGTGTAACGTAAGTTACTGCCTTATTTTTGACTGCTAAATTTTGTAAAATTTAAGTGCATCGAATATTTTTGCATTTAAATTTTGCTTTTGACTGTCATTTTCACTGAATGTTTTTGTACAAGATTTTTATAACAATATTTGTCTGTACTAAGGAGCTAACTGCATAAGGGTTGGTCGAAATGTAACGTAAGTTACCGTGGAATTGCCCATATGGGCGATTCTCTGTAAACTGGTAATTGGCTGTCCGGACTGAGTATTTTAAAAATAATAAAGTGTAATAAAGTAATTATCGCTCTTAATACAAGTAAAGCATTAATACTTTGTGGCCCAATTGTATTTGGAGTGATAACAATTTAATTTTTTTTTTCTAGAAATTATCTAAGCGCCGAAAACACAGTCCCTTGGCTGTCCCAATCCCATAGTCTAACTGTTAAAGATAGTATTTCAAGAAACCTATTAACACTACATAAATTTGGCAATAAATATCTAAAAATAGAATAATGAAGCTATATTTTTCTCATGAAATAAGGTATAATTACGTATTTCTAAAACTTAAAATTGTCATGTAAATTCTGTCCGGAGTTTTTTCAAACAGTCCCCTGCAACAAATTCAAAGATGTAATAGGAAAAATCTATAACTTTTGCAAATTCTTTTTGGCATGAAGTTTAAAGTAATCAGTGTGAATTTGCCGAAATCACCGCGAACGGTGTTGAAACGCTACTTTGCTTAGTTTGAGAGCCACATTTGTGAGGAAAGTATGCATCAGGGTCGTTGCGAAAACAGTCCTCTGGGAAGTGATTTTATTAATGTCAATTAATTTAATTATAAGACATATTAGTTATTATGTCCACGATTTGTGACTAAATTTATAGGTAGTCTCGTAACTAATTATGTTCCAATAGTTTTTCAGATATTACGCAACAAAGAGCAAAAACACAGTCACCTGGCACAGTCCCTGCCTAGTTATACCAGGCGGGGGACTTACCCCCTATCATGATTTATCAGAAAAACACAAACTTCAATTGGCCCTCTTTCAAACCAAAGTAATAGATTCATTTTCTGAGCAATAGTATTATAATTATACGAACATTTCGAAAAACCGTACCCGGACAGATTTCATGCGAAAAATGACGAGTTTACAGAGAATCGCCCATATAGATGCTGTCTAACACTTGCAGTAGTGTATCTCCCATCACTTGATTCCTAATACTCGTTTGAGTATCGTTCTCTTTAAAAGTATAAAGATTACGTAATTATTGAACTTATTTACCATACATGGCGCATCAATGCAGTATTTTTTCTTGAAGAAAGCGCGTTTTCTGATGTATATTAGTTATTTAGTATATAAAATGTAATGTATTATTTTTTGTTGCTAAGCTGAATTTTTAGTCATTCTTATGCTTGTAAGAATTATGATTTGATTTATTCGGTTTTAGTGTTTAGAAACTCAAAATAAATATGCAACGAAATCGCTGAAAAGCTGTTTATACAATAACTTTTAAAGACCCCCCCCCCCGGTCGTTCCCTTACTACAACTGAAATTATAAAAAATAGTTTGCACTATAACTGCATATTCTTTTTTTTTAATCGAGCAATTGTGGGCAGTTTTTCAGGGTAATATTGAGCTTTAAAGGGTTATTGACAATGCACGGTGCATCTTTCGTGCTTTACAAATATGAAATGCTCCTGTTAGCAATCTCAAACTTTTATTGAAATTATTACACGCTATATCGCAAAATCGAAACATTTTTTCAATAACTTTGTAAAATCTTACGATGAAATTGTTCGATAAGATCTTTAAAATAACTTCATTATCCAAATGTGTAAGAAACTTCAGTTTTTGTGGAAAAGCAAAACATTTTAAAGACAAATACTGTACCCCAGAGAAAATTTCCCAGTCAGAAATGCTCACAATATATCAAGCCGTCACTTAGATATACAACTGCAACTTACATGATTTTGAATGATATATTGTCATTAGCAACTAGAGGATTTAAAATTACACAATTTAAATTAAACATATTAAAAGGAAATTTGGTACTTACTTTGAAATGAACTTCAACCTTGATTGTGCATAGTTTAAAATCCTTACGTCACAAAAACAAGAGGAGCTGTAAAACGTATCCTGAGTGTTTCATATATATTTCTCAATGTCAAATTCTGATTTAATACGGCTCACTTAAAATCACACTGTATCATATTTTCCTACATCTTACACACATTCCATAGTTCACAAAAGACATACTTAAGCTCTGAAAAATGTCTTGCATAACTTTACCATTTAATGAATTAAAATGAAAACCATTGATTTGTAACATACTAATTGACTTTTTCATCTTTATAATAACTTCAACAGAAACTTGAGAAATTGATCATTAGGTAAATTTAAGCGTTAAAGCTTTATTGAAGATTGATGATGATAAAGCACATTACTGAACTTTCGCAATTCGAAAATGGGAATACCCTTCTACTACAAATTTTTTCTTGCCTACTTAGAGGTTAGAAATAACAAACCACGTGGTTCCAGTTAGCCAACATTGGGGTAATGATTTCATGGCAAAACAGAAAGCTCGTCGCGATACGCAATTGGAATGGCAATGAGGTGATTTTTTATTTTTGTATACCATCAGAAGAAGACCGGTTCATCAGGTACCTAACAATTGCCTTGAGGTGGATGGGGAGGAAAGTAGCGTTTTGTTCTATTGAAGAGGTTACTTTTTGCGCTAATTCTATTCATCATTGAACTTATTTGTAACTCCCATTGAGAATGGAAATAATTCGCTGTAATTTTGTTTGAGAAAAATTGTATAAGGAAATAAGTTTATTTATTTATTTATTTATTTCTATTTTTATTTCTACTAAAGGTTCACGAAATGCTAAATGATTTTTCAAAAGCTTACTTATTTATGTATATATTTTGATTTTTATAATTGGCTTAGAAGGTAAAATAAATAAAATAACACAAAAAAAGAGGGGGGAGAAAATAATGAATGGTAGTAATTAAACTATTCTTCTACTAAAAGTTATTTAGATAAATTAGTTTTTTTTTTTTTTTTTAGAACTAAAAATAAAATAAAATGTTTCCGTGATAGTTTAATTGCTGATGATAAACAGTTTTGTTTTCTGATGTAAAGGAACATTTCCAGCTTGAATTTTTACCTTTAAACACTTTTTTTTTTAAATATACATTTGAGGGACTTTAAAAAACTACTTTATTTTCCCCGTCAATGACTCACTGCGTAATGCACTTTAGGCATGTCAGATAAGTATAAACGATTGCTTTGAACGTGTTAATAAATAACGGAGTTTTCACGATTTCGCTAGTTATGGTTGGAGCTGAGGTTAACTTATAAATGCGCCCAGTTTAGTTAGAGAGACGATGTTTTACAATTGCGTTATTATTGTTATTTTTTTAATTTTCTTTAATGACTTATTAATATTTATTTTTATTTTTTTATTTCATTTTTTACAGTTCAGAGGTAAATTTTTGAGGAATATTATCGTATTTCAACAGGTTTTTTTTCCCTGCATTTTACTTAAATTATTTTTGGTCAGAGTTAGGGGTTTACCGTTTTCCTGTTGGAATAACAAATGTACATAAACTGCGGGGAGATACATTTGTTCTACTTTTAATACATATTAATTTTTTTTTCTTTCTTTGAGGGTGTGGATTAATAATTTGTTTTAGCTGCAATGCGTATTTTGATTAGGCTATTTTTCTCCGACGGGAGAGAGCAATTTTTTATTTGTTTTAATTTCTAATTAGCACTTTGATCTTTTTTTTCTTCTAGAGAGAGAAGGGGACTTATAGTCTGCTTTTATTAAAATATGTAATTTTTTTTAGATCTCTCATATGGTTACAAACATTTATTTACGTGACTGTTTTAGCTGCAGTTTTAAAGATTTTTGTAACTTTGAGCTGATGCTATTGTACGTTTATTTCGATAAAATGTTTTATATTCTATTCCTATGTCAAAGTGCATTGCATTTCAAATATTGACAACCGTTATCTCATAATTACCATAAAACGTCAATAAAGTACTTGTATTAAAAAAGACAAATAAAAAAATATGATTATAAAGAAAAAGAAATAGAGGTTTTATTTAAAAACTTTAAGATTTTGTCATTTAGTATTTAAAGTCAATCGCAAATGAGTCTTACCCAATTTGCTCCGCTTGAAATTTTTAGGGTGAATCGACCAGTGAATAAATGCTTATGCTCAATTTTATTTCAGAAATTCATAATATCGTTGAAATGATGTAGTATTTGGCGCATGACAGAAAATGTTTTTATTGAAACCCAAAGTTCTTTTTTTAATGAGTTTTACGGCTTTGAGTAACGCTTTTTTGGAGATGGAATGAAAAAAATGAATCCACCCACTAAATACATACACAACACAACCATTGACAAACATAGCATTGTCTAGCTGTTTTTTATTGGAAATATATAGAAAGAAGATATTACTATCGGTTATTCTGAAAAAAATAAAGCCCTGTTTTTGAATGCAGGTGCTCAATCAGGGGTTGCTTGCCTCCTGGTCTCGATTAAAATACAGAGCCGTATCCAGGGCCACATTCACTTCGTTAAATCAAAGGTGGCAATTAAAGGGGACCTGGAAATGTAATGTGGAGCAAATCAAGAGATTATTCTGAAAACAAATGGCATTCTTTTGACGGAGGAAAAATAAACTCAACTGAAATGTGCCACATTTTTTTAAAACAAGAGTTAAATACTTTTTGGAGACGACATTTTAACCTAGACAATTAGTGTCTCTCTAAGTGCAATGAGAAGAAAATTAGGAATTTGAAATGATAATTTTAAGTAATTTTAAAATGATTGTTATAAAAACATATTTTTAAAGAAAAAATAGAAATTATTTCATTTTATTATTCTGAATTATTCTGTGGTTAGTCGTAATATAGCTATTTTGTCTTTTAATTATCTACGGCAACTTGAAAGAAACTCGTAATTTTAAAACAACATTAGTTATTAACCGACTTCAACAAAGGAGGAGGTTATACAATTCGTCGGAGAAATTTTTTTTTCGGTATGTTCCAAGATTACTCGAAGACGCCTGGACCGATTTCAAAAATTCTTTTTTTGTTAGAAAGGTCTTTTTTTCCGATTGGTCCCATCCTCTCGTGATCCGGGTTCGATAACGGGAGCCTGCAGAAATCTTTCGAAAAAGAAATTGGGATCACAGTAATCGTAATAATGACCATTTTGCTCGCCAGGCTTCTCTGGATTGCATAATGAAATTCCTTTCTGTGGTCTTTTTGAAAAATTTAAACCAAGTATCTTTCTATGTCCTGCTTTTTTCTCCTGAACTCCAACGAAATGAAAGTCGTACCAGGTACTGATTGATTCGTAATATTTCAGGTTTTATTAGTCTTAATTTACATAAGGTTTGATAAAGGAATTCTGAAGAAAGTGAGGAAAATCTCCAAATTTTTGCTCAAATTTAAAGCGATTTGTCCCAAATGATTAAATATGAAAGCCATTGTTACAGAACGTGATTGATATGAAACAGTTTTTATAATTATCATGAAAATTTTGAATGAAGGCCTAACTGAAGCAAACATGACACTCATTAGCGGGCCACATATGTAATACGTCGTGAAATTTTATGAACTGCGAGAATCTAGTGTTGTTTTGAAATATAAATTAATTGAAAAGCCGTTAATATAGCCTTTAATTAAACTAGTACACAAATAAATACCGGAGAATAACGAGGATTATTTTTTAGTGTCAATCGTTTCAAATTTTAGACGCGTTGATAGTTTCTTCCTTTTTTTTTTCACAGTTTATTTTATGGAGCATTTACTTAAGAAAATTGGGTGAAGTTTTGCAATGGAAACATTACCTTATTTCATATGTACATTTACACTAAAAAGAATAAAATAAAAAGATTTTTGAAAAAAAAATTGAACCGACTTCGGAACTTCACTCAGCAAATGCTCTAAAAAGTAAAAAATAACTTTATTCTTTGAACACCATCGATACTACATTTAAACATAAGTTTTGAAGTCGGCGCAAAAACTATAGGTAAAATGATGTTTACTATATTTTGCTAACATTTTCAGAGAAATCATTGAAAATTGAGAGCTGAATATTTGTACCATTGCATAAGTGGGTTATTTTCTCAATTCGTTAACTTTTGTGTCCTTCATCCATATCTTCCAATTAAACACCTATTTTCATTATCTAATGCTATGTTCTATTCAAGATGCTCATAAAGAGTAATGACAACGTGCATTGGCACTATTTTGCACTTAAATTATATATTTAAAAAAATAATATAGATGCAAAATGTCATTTCCGTCCCCTGTCCCCACACACATTTGTCAACTTTAAAAAAAAATTACTATATGAAGAAACATTTTTAAAAATTAATACATATGCATTATGATACAGTACAAGTGTGTACTTCAATGTTCCATATAAGCATTCCTTATCATATTTACATATTTTGATAGAGAGCTCAACTTATACGTGTCCCCAGGTTTTGAAAAAAAATTCTCCCAAGTAGAAAAACCTTCAATAAAATCCTATAAATGGTGCTAGTTCATAATAAAATAGCTCAAAATGTTTAAGAACATTCTTCTCAGCAGAAAAATACGCTTTAAACAAAGTTTACACAACTTTTAGGGTGTGTGAGGCTTGTTTTATCTTAAAAATTCTATGCGTGACTTTATTCAATGTCATTTCCGTCCCCCTGGTTATCTTCCAGAAAATTTAAATAAAATTAAAAAAAATTCCACTGCCGAATTTGTTCTTGCGAACACTTTTAAGGTATCAACAGTTAAATTAAAGATATGAAACACTTTTCACACTGTTTTCGAAAATCCACTGTTTTGTCATTTCCGTCCCTGTCATTTCCGTCCCCACTTACGAAGTGGTTTCGGGAGAGTGACATTTTAATGGATTTCAAAAATTTTAATGCACGTTATTTATATTGTTGTGTTATTTTTTAATACTTTTAGCAAATTCAAATGGCAATAAGTTAGGCACATTGTTCAATCTTTAAAATTCATTATAATTTAGAAAGAATGATATTTAGTTGTATGGAAGTTGTTAGTTGTTTAATTAGTTACATCTAAATTTTAAAACTTAATAAGAATAAAATTTTATAAATTTAACTATTCTAATCAATATTTTAAAAGTAGTTTAGAATATTTTGTGTTTCAAAGTGTTTTTCTCTCACTGAGTAGAACAAAATTAAGCATTTAAAAATAAATCCAAACGTTAATTGTATTTTATTTCCACGAAATTTTTCATGGTAAGTTTTCTACACAATTTTGTTTGTCTCTTCTATTCTAAGAACAGTCTGTAACATTTACATTATTGTTTAGTTATGGTTAACAATTCAAGTATAAATTCGAAATTTTATTTTTTATATTTGGATTTTGTTTATTTATTTTTTCAAACTGTTAGTTGTTAAATTATTATACTCTTTAGGTAAAGTTCAAATGATATAATGGAGATGAAAAAAGTAGTTTAGAATATTTTGAACTCCAAAATAGTTTTTATCTACGAAACAGATCAACATTAAAGGAATATATTTTTCAAAAGTAAATTTTTAAAATCTGAATTAAATTTCTCCTTGTTAGTTATACACTGAAGTGACAAAAGTCATGGGATACCTCTTAATATCGTGTCGGCCCTCCTTTTGCCCGGCGAAGTGCAACAACTCGACGTGGCATGGACTCAACAAGTCGTTGGAAGTCTTCTGCAGGAATATTGAGCCATGCTGTCTCGATAGACGTCCATAATTGTGAAAGCGTTGATGGGGCAGGATTTTGCGCACGAACAGACCTCTCGATGGTGTCCCATAAATGCTCAATGGGATTCATGTCGGGCGATCTAGGTGGCCAAATCATTCGTTGGAATTGTCCAGAATTTTCTTCAAACCAATTGCGAACAGTTGTGGCCCGGTGACATGGCGCATTGTCATCCATAAAAATCCCATCGTTGTTTGGGTACATGAAGTCCATGAATGGCTGCAAGTGATCTCCAAGTAGCTGCACATAAGCATTTCCAGTCAATGTTCGGTCCAGTCGCACTAGAGGACCAAGTCCATGCCATGAAAAAACAGCCCACACCATTACGGAGCCACCACCAGCTTGAACAGTGCCTTGCTGACAGTTTGGGTCCATGGCTTCGTGGGGTCTGCGCCACACTCGAACCCTACCATCGGCTCTTACCAGCTGAAATCGTGACTCATCGGACCAGGCCACGGTTTTCCATTCATCTAGGGACCAACCGATATGCTCACGTGCCCACGAGAGTCGCTGCAAGCGATGTCGTTCTGTCAGTAAAGGCACTCGAGTCGGTCTTCTGCTGGAATAGCCCAAGAAATCCAAATTTCTCCGCACAGTTCTAGCAGACACGTCCATTGTACGTCCCACATTGATTTCTACGGTGATTTGACGCAGTGTTGCTTGTCTGTTAGAATTTACGACTCTTTGCAGACGTCGCCGGTCTCGATCTTTAAGTGCAGGCGGTCGACCACTGCGCTGTCCATGGTGGGATGTTATGCCTGAAATTTCATACTCTCGGCACACTCTTGACACAGTGGATCTGGGAATGTTGAATTCTCTAACGATTTCCGAAATGGCATGACCCATGCGTCTAGCTCCAACTAACATTCCGCGTTCAAAGTCTGTTAATTCACGTCGTGCGGTCATCATCACGTTAAAACCTCTTCACATGAATAACTTGAACAGAAATGAAAGCTCTGTAAAAGCACTGCGCATTTATACCTGTTCTATGCGATGCTACTGCCATCTGAAAATTTGCATATTGCTATCCCATGACTTTTGTCACTTCAGTGTATAATTCTGTTTTTTTTTATTCTTAGAATAATTTAGAACAAATTCATTATTATTTTAGCTAACTTATGACTTAAAATACTTATATAATAATAATTATTCGTTCTATTTTGTAATTATGTTTACTTTTATGTTAAATTGCGTTAAGCATTAAAAGTAAGGCTCTTCACCGTCACAGAGACTGATATAAAGCGAGTTGAAACCCAGCTACCAAAAAATCTGAAGTCAGTTCCAAATATCATGAAGCTTCATCAGATGGTTTGGAATGAAAATAACAAATCAGTAAAGTTTAAATCCAACGTTAAAAATGCACAAATATACAGGTATACTGTACATTTTTAACGTTGGATTTAAACTTTACATCTATCGCACAAAGGTATTTATTTTCTTCTTTTCTTAACAAATCAGTGTTAGGTTTACGCATGCTAACTTGCCTTTCTTGCGAAACCGATCTTTCTTGTACTCATTATGCTTCGAGTCCGCCTACAGTTAATATTTTATAGACTAAATAAAAATAAATGTAAAACAGACAAATGAAAAAATAAAGAAACTTGTAACCCTTTGCAGTAAAAAAAAGTTGGTATTGTAAAAGTTTAAAATTCCAACGAAAAATACTACTATTTCTTTAAAAAATTAGATTTAATCTGTTTTGTTTGTAAATAATGTAAAAAAAAATATATGAAGCAATATTCTAAATGGTGTATTTTGCTTTCTATGTCATTATTTATCAAATGAATAAAGTTTTAAAAATATTTCTTGAGTTAGGGAAGTGTTTAAGCCGGGAGATGGTAATTACACTTTTTACATTAAACTTAAACTTAAAACTCTCATTAAAATTTTATTTTTAAGTTTTTTTCGTTGCTGAGCACTGATTTGTGATCTTAAATGAGTTGTCTTTAAACAAATATTAACAATAATTAATTAATTACAAGTTGAATTTTTCCTACTTGGCATTGGCAAAAGTTAACGTGTTGAGAAAATCACCCAAATATGTATTTTTCAATGAATGCGAATGCGAATAAAGAACCTGGATTCATTTAAATTTATATTTATAGTTTCGAATGATTCTCTTTAGCTTTTTTGCGCCGACTTCAAAACTTATGTTTAAATGTAGTATCGATGGTGTTCAAAGAATAAAGTTATTTTTTACTTTTTAGAGCATTTGCTGAGTGAAGTTCCGAAGTCGGTTCAATTTTTTTTTTCAAAAATATTTTTATTTATAATTGGTGTGAGATTATTCTAAAGCAGACTCTAACCTGAGTCGTGTAGTATTCCCATATACGAAAAAAAAAGACGTAATGAGCTAAAGAAAAGTGTTCCCGTTTGTCTTTTTATACGTTAAAACATTTTATTCTAAGTTCTTCATCAAACGAAAGAGAAAAAAAAATGTTTTGCAAGTAGTGTTGTGTATTTATTTAAACTATTATTTAACCAAACTCTCAGCAGCTACTAGTAAATTTTATCAGTAAACGAATCTCGTCAGATTCTAAACAAAAATATTTTCCGTAAAGGTTAAGGTACTTGTTGTATAGTATAAAAAGCACTTTGTTCAAACTATTTTGAAATATTCTACCTTTCCCATCGGCATTGAAGTAAAATATATTACACAATACAGTGTTTGAAAAAGAAAAAAAAATCTTTAGCAGAATACAAACGCAAGAAATATTTTCCGTAGGAAATATGGTCAATAATTTTGCGCCGTATCTCTTTGACCTTTTTCTTTGATTCGCAGACAGTAAAACCATCGGAATGTGGAATTGTGGGATATAAGGAGCTTCATTCAAAGAAACGTATCCTTAAATGGGTGGAGAATTCCAGCATATGATTTTTTTCCAGTTAGGTTAAGACCTCTTGACAACCCGATTCTTTTGAAGAAGGATACATAATCGCACGCATCAATCTGTCATTAATTCAAGCGCAGAGACTAATCTTGAACTTTTGGAAAGGAAATATTTCTTTCATACAAAGAAAAACGTAGAAGTGTGCTGTGAATAATTTTTCATTTTTGATTTTTGTAATGTAAATTATTTCCGTCAAGCAGTTTTTTTTTTTCTTTTTTTTTATTTTTTAATGGAATCTAGAGAAAAATTATAAACGTGATAACATTAAATAACGTTATTATTGAAAGCCTAACAATGCATTTTTTAACAATCGCTGTAAAATAAAATCAGTTATATCAGTCATAGATCCGACTCCCCACAAGGATCATAATATATATATATGTATATACTTTAATTGTCTGTAATTATTTAAAAGATCAGTTAGTAGAAATTTCGATAATGTGAAAATATTTTTTTAACTAATATATGTAGTTCTGAAGCATTTTAAACAAAAAAAGATGATCATCAAGACAAGTTTTTTTGGTTTTTTTTTTAAATCTACGGTATTATTTTTTGTAAACTTTTCAAGTACCAGGAGCACCTATCCGCTCAAGAGAGATTCCGCGCCTACATCAAATGCTACAGCCAGAACACAACAGCTCCCAGATTTAAAAAGAAAAAAAAAAGAAAGCGCCTTTCAAATTATCCCCCTTAAAAGCCACAAAACTGTCTGTGGTATGAGCCTTCCCTCTCATCCCAGGTAGCACAAATAACCTTTAAACGGGGACAGGTTGTTTGAGCGGTTCAAAGCTGAACCAAAAATTGTTCAAATCGAAAAATCAAATATGGAAATGAGCTGTACTCGCCGAGATCTTTCCAACAAAAAAAAGTTTGTCCAAATCGGAATGTTCATTCAAAAGTTATTAGGGGGGGGGGCAGACCGACAGACCGACACACAAATTCCCCATCTCAATACCCTACTTTCAAATTTTTAATTTTTCGATATTCATTTTACCTTTTTATTTTTTTAACTTGGCGATATTTTTTAGATGCATTAAGCTACTTTTAAACCTTTTTTCGTCTTTCTTTTATTTTTAACGGGAGTGTAGGCTAAAAAACGAAGTATGCTACTTGGGATAGGCTCTCGTATACGTTCTCTACTGTATTAAAATGAAGTATATTTTTTGTTTATAGTGTGTCTCTAGACATATTGTAACGAACATTAACATAATTTAATATTTTTACATGATTTAATGCCTTATCTCTCTACCAGTCTCAGTAAAATAATTATAAGTTAACATTTATTATTTTAGCTGTTTTCATTATATATTATCAAATGTACCTCCAGGTTACATTTTTTACTCAGCCTTTAAACGAATGCTAATATGCTAATTCTGTGAGATTCAAAAGAAAAATAAATAAAATATAATCTGTTTAATGTGTTACGTCATTAATCATAAGCTTACTTTTAACTATTAATCTTGATGAAATGAGTTTTAATGACGTTGTAAAAATCACAAAAGCGAAAATCTAGAAGACGCTGTGTTAAAGATAGCGATTATTACTATGCTAAAAGAAAACCGTTATTTGTCATTCTAGATGACATTTTGTTTGGATTAATTGAACGTGGCATTTTTACAAATAGAAATGCCGATCAATTTTGTGTGTCATTTCCAACAACAAGTTTAAGGCTAATTAGTACAACAATTTGCATTGTAAAGAAAAATTAGTTCTTCCTTTATTAGCGCCGTGAGTAATTAAAATATAGCGATATGTATCTTAAGGCATTTTAAAAATACTGATTTTTTTTACTTCCAAACAAAGGTCTAGCAACTGCATATAAAATAAAATATTAAAACCTATGGAAATCAAACGGTAGGACTGGGAAAACTGAAAAAACTAATGAAGTATAGGAAAATGTCAATGTACGGAAAGAACTTGTTAGTGACGCAAAAATTTAAAGGTACCTAAAGACAAATGATTGCTCGAGTTATCGCAGTCTTATAGAACCGCTAAATAAACTATGTATTTAATTGAAACAATTTATTGAGAGAAAAAAAATGTTTGTCACAAAATCTACAGACGCAGCCGGTCGTTAACTAAATAAATATATGCATAAATAAATAAACAGATCGGATCCATAAATTGCTCACTTGAAAGGGGGATTGATTTTTATCATTTAGCTTTTAATACGTATCCCAAATTACACGCTTGTACAAACGTACAAAAGTGGGCGTGCATCTCAATACGCGAGGGTTCTCAAATAAAAACCCCTGAACCACCCATTTCTGAAATGTCATTAAAGTTCTTCTTAAATTACGTTTTAAAACATTTCCAAAAAAAAGTTCCAATCCTCCCCTCATCAAATGAAGCGTACTTCCTGTGCCTTCATTTGGAAAAAAAGAAAACCGTTAACCAATCATGCCTATTAGATCGAAAAAATTACAATGAACAAACTCCATCACAAGATACGCTGAAAAGATGGTGTCTGGGTCTTAAATACGGTGAATTTGACAGAAAGATGATGCTTTGTATCTGGATCGATCAGAAGGCGTGGTTAGTTATATAATGTTAAAATCTTGGGAAATAACAACAATAATAGACCGGTTTAAATCCTTAAGTTCTTGGGAAAAGGCCAGTATGCAGAGAGAGGCTATAAAAAGTTATTTTTCTTTAAACTCTGCACTCCATTACATCAACAAAACAGGTTCGAGACGTGTTGGAAGATTTTACATAGCAAGTTGTATATCATACACTTTACTCACCGGACTTGATTCTTTCTGATGTCCACTTATTTACATCGATCGATCAAGCGCGGGTAAAGCAACATTACGGTACGGAATAGGGAACATGCACTATGTCACAAAATATGATTAAATTACTGTTATTTCATAGAATCGATGATGCTGAGGCCGAAAATCAAC
>JAXGGA010012116.1:35000-39874 GCA_038373865.1 Uloborus plumipes | reverse complement strand
GATGGACGGACCAGCTACAGGCTCAAGGCCCAACTAGGCTGGTCCTTGTCGAATATTACAATCCCCAATAAATATCCAAGGCCCTCTTAAAGCTATCAACTTCCTTACTCATAACAACCTCCTCCGGTAAGCTGTTCCAGGTACTCACAACCCTACTGAAATAGTAATTTTTCCTCACCTCTAGGTTTGCCTGAGACTTAAATAGCTTAAAACAGTGTCCCCTTGTCCTGCTTTCTAAACAAAAATTTAGCTCATCAACATCATTCATTTTGATAAATTTAAACAACTGGATCATGTCAAGGCCGTATCCAGAGGGGGGGGGGGGGGGGCTCGACGCCCCCCCCCCCCCCGAAACCCGAAATGTTTATAATGTAAAACAGGAAAAAAAAGTTTTTTTTTTTTCAAATTTCAAATGGCAAAAAAGGTTTTTTTTCCTTTTAACTATTAAACGAGTGAAAATCCTACAAGAAAAAAAAAAAAGTCAATTCAAATTCTCATTAGCTGCAAAACAAACTTGAAAACAAGACCTCTCATTAGCACTTCCAGCTCTCTTTCCCAAATCAATTCAGGCTCACGGCAAGTTACTTGTCAGTTTGATCGGCGGCCCCCCTCCCCCATAAAACTTATAAAACTTACACCACTCAGATTCTTGCCCCTAATCGCCGAGCCCCTAGTTTCCGACTAGGCTGAGATTGCTTCTCAGCGCCTGGAACTTTGTTGATCCCCATTTATAAGCATTTAATCCTCGAGGGATTTTAATAGCTAAACATGTCTTCAATCAACAAGACCACACAAAAACGAATACGTTCACAGACCCCCTACAAGCAAAACTTCTTGCAATAGTCTTGACGGATCTTGATATCGTATTGACGGCGTCAAGATTGCGTATTTAATCTTGCAAAAAGATTGCCCAAAGATTGTTCAACCAAGATTTTTATTCCAATCTTTATGCAATCTTACATACATCTTGGCTTTTCAATATTGATTTCGTCTTGCAATATCAAGATTGCATCCATCTCGTCAGTGTCAAGAATGAAAAGAATGTTCTTGATATCTCATTGTCGCCGTCAAGATCAGTAGCGCGCCCGCATGCGCGGAGTTTTGCACCCGGCATTCCGGTTTTTTCCTTCAATACGAAGCGAGCGCTGCACGTGGGGAGACGTGTATACGATTTAGGCTTCGTTAAAATTCGGTTGCTTCATTGTTGTGTGCAATATTATTGCTTTTTGTTTGTGATCCTATTACTGCATTTATTCAATGACGCAGTGCTATACAATCCATATCCCGACCGATTAGCGATCAATTGCAGAAATGGGTGACAATAAAGATTTTCGTTCCTAAACGTGGCTTACAACAAGGGATTACACGTAAAGATTTTATCATAACTACTCTTCAAGCTCACGAGTAAGCTAAATTTTATTCATTAACTATTGATGTTATTCTTTAAGATAAATTGATTTTTTGTCTAAACAGTATTTTTAAAGCTGACATCAATCTAGAATGTAACTTAAATTTGTTGGTTATCTCGGTACAATTAATGCTCCTCAATTAATTCTAATTAGGCATTTTATGTCTTTGTAGTAAATAAAAGAATCATAAATTTAAAAATAAATCAAATATTACACCATATTTTTATCAAACCCACTTCTATTAAGCATAAGTAATAATAATAACATGAAGAAGAAGAAAAGAATTAATATTGATCTTAAAAAATTCAATTAAAAAAAATTCAAAAAAAAAAAAATCAATTAAGATAAATAAAGTTATAACTAAGTGTTTAACACTTTTTTGAAGTCTGCAAGCTAAAATGAAACATCAGATTTAAGATGTAAAGTTTAATCGGAAGTTAATGTAGACATTTTCAGTAAATACAATTAAATTGCAATTAGAATAAACAAAAATATTTTCATGTGAATTTCCGATCCTGTGTCAGCCTTAAAATATTCTTCAGCTGGAAAAATAATCAATATTGAAGAATAACAGAAATAGATTAAGAATGAAATTTAATTCGTGAATTTGAAATGAAAATAAAGAATGGAATTTACTTCCTGAATTTGAAGCGAAAATAACAAAGAAATAATAATTAAAAAAAAAAAAAAAACACCCTGCAAACGTATTGATTTTGCACTGCATAACAATACGCTTGCAGGGTGACAAAAGCTGCATACAGACTAATTTCACACTGTCATATCAGTGTATCCTACCATTTTAATGTTAAGATAATGTGTATGCAGGATTACAATAGCAACCACTTCTTGCATGCAGATTGATTTCACACTGCTATGCCAGCAATTTGATGCTTCAAAGGCAGAGCCCACCCTGACATTCGACTGACATAAGGCTGCATACACCTTGCCAGTCAACATTGGGGCAAGTCGCTGACAACTCTTAGAGAGTAACATAACGTTATCCAGGCAGCATTTAGGCAAGATTAGATTGGCCGACGCGTTAACCTGTATTCAATCCTGAGGCAAGATATTTTGCTTGCTGGGCCCTCTGCTTTGTTAGACGCTCACCAATCTTAGACAAAAGTTACTTTAAAAAAATTCTGTTTACAAATGCTTAAAAACCTTTAAAACTTTGTTAAATGTAGCTGTAAATCTTGAATTTAAAGTTTCTAACACAAAGGAGGGGAGGTGGGCATCAAGTTGGGCGAAACTCAGCTCCTTGTTTAAAAAAAATACTCTGCGTAATGCAAAAATCATATTCCAGCATTTTTTATGGCATATTTTCAAAAATATTTTTTGTGACTCACATGTTTCATTTCTGACTATTCATTAAATACCTAATTCAGTATTTTAGAAGTTACTTTGTAGTTGATTCCTTCATTAATATGTTAAGCACGAGAAAAAATATTACCCTACCTGTCTTCTTTTTCGTTTTCTGCATTACTAGTGATTGAAAAAGAAATTGTCGTTATAAGTATTTTTTAATATCTATTTTTAATCTTTAAAAGGGATGTGTCTTTCAAAGTTTAACAATTCCGTAAGACTGTCCAATCAACTATTAAAACGTCAGAGACTAGAAAGTGCAAATGAAATCACGGGCGTCGTTGGCGGGGGGGACAAGGGGGACATGTCCCCCCCCAATATTTTCAAATCACCAGAAGACCCCCAATATTATAAAATAATAATTTTGAAAAAAAAAAAAAAATCGGGACTTTTCTAAATCAAAATTAAATTCTCCAATCTCAACTGAAATAACAAAAACTTCCGTATCTACTTGAAAGACCGTCTCAGTTATTTTCCCATGAGGCTGTCTCGGTCTTTTAGTGCTTTTAGCATCGTTATTGGAGCCATCATTTTCCTCCTACAAAACCCATCACTGCGTAGTAAGATCCAATTCCTCCACTTAACAATGGAGACTTTCCCTTTTCCTACCCCACCCTCTCCCTCCTCGCTCTGACAGGGACAAGAGAAGTAATAAATAAATCTTAGAGGGGGTTTCTTGTGTTTTCCTTGGTTAGGTTACTTGATCCTTGAAGGGCTTTTAAAATCGAGGTCGAATCTGTTCTCTCTCGAAGATGTGGTCTAGTCCGTGCTGTGGGGGGGGGGGGGACGCAGGGGGCTGAGTCCTGTAGTAAACGTTCCCCCACTTTCCTTCCCCCCCTAAGAATTACACCTCTGCCTTAAAGTGAATATTATCTCCATTGAGCTCGCGGGTGTCATGGCACGGGGACGGGACACTTCCCCCTTTCCTACATTTTGAAATAGTACAAAGTCCCCCCCCCTCTCCCCAATATTTTCATTAAATATATTCCAATGCCAAATAACGGAATTTACGTTACAGTATTAGCAAAGTATGAACATCCTTTTTTTTTTTTTTTTTTTTGTAGAAAGGAATTACATCAGAATTAGCCCATCGAGAACCTGCCATTAAAAGCAGGGAAAGTGACAACCTGTTATCCAAGAAATAAATTTTCTTTTGTACACTTTACCCCATCTCAAATTTTTCTCAGGATCCTGTCTCTGATAACGACACCCATCCCTCTTTCCCTGCCAACTCATTTAAGGGGGAAAGATGAGTGTCCAGCTGCATAACAATGGACACTAAAAAATCTCTCTCTGACCCCCTGTAGTGTATCCCCAGAGAGGAAGGGTGTCCATCTGTTTTGCCACATGATGTGAGCAAGAAATTTTTTCGGAGAACAGCTAGAGAAGGATCTTTCTTCGTGGAAAGCGACTCCTTTCATAAAGTATAGAGCTATCCATCGGTTCAGTATAGCATGTCCTATCCAGTAAAGAGTATCATATTTGGAGGAAATAAATCATGTAAGTTTTACGCATTTTATTGTTTTTGTTATAACATAAAAAAGATCTAACAAAATTTCTTGTTAACTCCGTATACTTTTCCCGATAAGAGTGAGCACACAGAGCGATTTTTAAGACATCAGTACCACAAATTGCTTATGCATTGAAGGAAATACTAATATGCCCTCAAGAGCGAATCTAGGAATTTTTCAAGGGAAGGAAAATTGGTTTTTATAACTTACTTTTTATTATGTATACTGGTTCGCAAATATTAATCACAAAAGTTTTGGACTTGAATTCCGAAATATTTCCGAGGGAGAGCATCAAACCTCTTTCCCCCAACATTTATAAATTGTCTAAAAGATTTTTTGAGTTTCAATACCGGAAAACTACCGGTGGAGAGGTCCTCAAAGGAGGGGGCGATCGCCTCCATCGCCCCTCAGTTATATCCGTCCCTGTGTGCCCCTTAATCATACTACGCTAACATAAGTAGACTCTGTAAAGTTTTTTTTATACTATTCTGATTTTTAGCTGAAATGCTTTTTCATATTTATTTACAATGAACATTACAAGATATTTGATTGGAATATTTTCGATGAGCGTATACTAATCAGTATTCAAATG
>JAXGGA010012116.1:0-20000 GCA_038373865.1 Uloborus plumipes | reverse complement strand
AATGCTAACGAGAAAGTTTGAATGAAATAAAGATTGAAAAGTTTTTAAAATAAAAATATGTTATCACGGGACGCGGGAGCGTCCCGCCCCGCCAAGAAAACCAAATACAAGCCGCCAAGAAATTTCCGTCGCCAAGAAAAATGTAAAAGAGCGACCAAAGAACTGATTACGCGAGTAACCAAACCGGGGTTTTCACCCCTCTGTATCTCAGCCCCATAAAGATCCCTAGAGTTCATTTTTGGTATACTCAATCTCCAGCGGCCCCTGACGGCACATACTAAAGCAAAACATCCAGGACCCTCAGGGGGAGGGGTGATAAATGTTAAAAAATCGCCATTTTTCGCACTTTTTAAAAATTGTTTGACAGGGGTCCAGACTAAACGATAACTCGGATTGAGCTCTACTTTTGTACCCACATTTAGTTTGTCCCAAAGCTCGGCATAGGGGGTTTTTCTACCCCCACACCCTCGTTTTTATTTTCCGTATCTTTTCTCCCCGGGGGTCTTAAGTGTTGATTTTTGGTATGAATATTCTCGATGAGACATTGAGGACGTATACCAAAATTTAGCCCCGGGGTCATCGCAGGCCGGAGTTATTAATGCTTAAAATTGGTCCGATTTCTATCTACTAGCTCTGTTCAACGTCTGAGCATTTATTCAAGCGATTGGAAACTGTTGTCATTGTTGGGCGACGAGGAAAGAAAACTCAATGATTTATAATTTCATCTGTTGCCAGTTTCTATTTGTTAACAAATAAAATATTTGTAATTGATTTTATTGCATAAGGCTTTTAAGGCAGGAATTCAAGTGAAACAGGCGATCGCAAATTGCAATCGCTACTGGAAGTCAAATCACATTAGAACGTTTCTTGCTAAAAACATAGTGACGTTTGCCTATGAAAAACGAGCTAGATAAAACGTCACAGCCTACTTGGCGAATAAGAGGAGATCGCTGACTGCTTGTGAACTCTTATTGGCTCCACCCGTCGTGACGTCAGTGCCAAGTTAAGTTGCATTCTAGCGATTAGCATTTATAGCGATTGCAACTTATCCAAATTTGGGAATTTGCGATTGCATTGGTGAGTTGTGATCGTCCGTGTTTCACTTGAATTCCTGCCTAAAAGGATCTTCAATTTAGTTCATTTTAATACGAGATAAGGGTCGTTTTTTTTTTGTTTTTTTTTTTTGAACTTTTAATTTAATCGTAGTATTGTTAGCAACTAGCTTTGTTTTGCGTCGGTTCGGGTGGTACATTGTGATTGATTTCAAATTTATCCTAGACTGAAGAAGATCCTTGAACTTTTGCACCAAATGCATGCCGCCAAGAAAACCACATATGTCGGACCGCCAAGAAAAATGTTGAAGAGAAAAAAAAAACAGGCAAAGAAATAATATTAATGCAAAAACATGTGATATCTCCCCAAAAACAACAGTGTTGTAAAAAAATCCCCCGCCAAGAAAATCTTAAATACTCAGCCTTAAAAAGTTATGATATCAAGTTTTCCCGCCAAGTTTGTGCCAAACTACAACTAACCTGTATGGATAGTTCTTTTAAATTGTTTTCAGTCCTGCCAGGCTAGAAGTTTTTACTCATTAAGCAACCACCTCACAAGACAAAGCTTCCCGCCTGGCAAAACTGAAAACAATTTAAAAGAACTATCCATACACGTTAGTTGTAGTTTGGCACAAACTTGGCGGGAAAACTCGATATCATAACTTTTTAAGGCTGAGTATTTAAGATTTTCTTGGCGGGGATTTTTTTGGGGGGAGATTAATAACTCACCTGAAGTTATTCTCATGTTTTCATCTATGCTATATGGTGTCTCCACGTGCATGTTGATATCGCTATAGACGGCCATATTGTTTTTTTTTGACGTCATCAGGACAAAGAATGGCTTAATCCTGATTGGCTGATATTGCCAGAAAGTTGAAGTCCATGCAACTGTTTTGCGAGGAATTAAAAAAGTTGAAGCGTACATACGTTGGACTCTGAAAAACAATGCACACGGGGATTTTCCGTTCGAAATTGTACAATCGCGGTCGAAGCACACCAAAGTTGTAGCGAAGTTGAAAGGATTTAGCAATGTGTGATATGCCGTGTGATAGAGTTTTGTACCCATTGAAGTTAACATTGAACAGAGTCATGGGTGAAAATAAATGTCGACTTACCGAGGTTGTCGAGTTATCAGCCAGCTGAGTTATCAGAGTTTCACTGTGTACTCTTAAAGTATTGGTTCTCAACCTGGGGAACGTAGAAGAATTTCAAAGGTCACATGAGTGTATAAAATTTGAAATGAAGAGTAAAGCACACGATAATTTACTCAATTTTGTGGTCACATGTGAATATTCAGTTCCCTATCAGCCCCAGGTTAAGCAAGCTGTAGCTTGTCGAAAAAGATATTTCACCGCCGACGTAAATTAGTACGTAACATTTCTTTACTTTTAAGTAGATTATTTAGCTATAAGATCTCTTACAAACATTTTAAAGTAGCCTGGACAGAACTTTTTTGAAAACAATTTTTTTTTCTGGGGGAGGGCTGAACTTTTCATTTTGACCTCTCCCAAAATGTATGTCTATATCCGCCACTGCTACCAGTGTTAAAGCATATTCAACTTCTTGATCAGAGTTCTGCACTCAGCTCAGTTACTGCCCTCCCAGATTGAGCGAGGATTCGAACAAGGGCGCAATGCAGTCTTTGTATATTGTAAACTCATGGGCGTCGCTGCCTGCTGAAGATTGGGGGGGACTTTGGAAAAAGAAATGCTAGGAAAAATTCATGTTTTTTAAACATGTTTATAGCCTTTGTAAAGACCAGTGAACATTGCAATTTTCAAATAAGGACCACAAGGAGTCATATTTGGACCCGTCGTGGGCGGGGATTGCTGACCCCCCTAATTAATTTTAAACACATCTTAAACACTGAGAGAAAAAAATGGGTTCAGCTTCTTTTCTAAGAGGGAAGTCATAACTAGATCAGAGAGTTCCTAATCGTAAATATATTATTTACCCAGAAATAAGAGAGTACGGGGGTTTCTCCCCAGAAGTTTTTTCGAATTTGTGGTCTTAAAAATGCATTTTAGACGATATTTGGTAATGTTATGGGAGGAGAGGCTCGAGGGCGCTCTTATGTCCATTTTTCGATATCGAAACGTTAAAAACTCCATTATTGTCTCTGATCGTACTATGAAAGGGGGGGATCGGGGATTTTTTCGAAATTGTATTGCTTAAACGCAATTTTAGACTATCTTTGCTAATATAACGCAGATTAGATATTCGAGCTCCCTCTTTTTGGAAAATTATTTAAATTACAGCCTTAAAATGCATTCTAAACAATTTTGGCAATGGTAGTAGTGGAAGAGCTTCCCTGAATATTTTTGGAAATTGAAATCTTAAAAATACAATTATAGATAATATCCGGAAGTGCGGGGTTTCTCCCCGAAAATTTTTTTTGAAAATGTAACTGTAAAAAAAACGCAGTTTTAGACGATCTGGGTTGATGTTAGGGGAGGGGAGATTTTTGGCCCACCCCGGAACTTTTTCAAAATTGATGGGTCATCTTTGGTAGCTTTAAGAGGACAGCCAAATATTCGAACAACGTGATTTTAGTTGACTTTCAATGATATTAGGGTAAGAATTACAGAGAGGGAAACGGAGATGCCTCCTTTTTTAATGAGAGATATGTTTATTCAAGTTAAAGCGGCAAAAGAATTTAAAAAAAAAATGGTTTTTACTCCCACACCTCACATTTTATGCTCACGTTACAGTATTCAAAATTCATGCATTTGATCAATAACAATGCAAAGCTTAATTTAGTGCTTGAAAAAAATAAATGTTTTTCATCCTGCTTTTATTGCGTCTTAATTTTTACTTTTGATAAAAGCAAATGAAGGGCCAGTGGGGAAAAAGATGAAAGTGACCAAAAAGCGATTTCGAGAAAAACGAAAAACAAAGTTTGACTTCTCGTAACTCCTTGTGTAGTTGATAGAGTTTTCATGCACATTTCGGTCGATTCTTATCTTTTTTCCCCCTTATTGTTCTACCAGATGATAGTGCTCCTTCATAGCCCCTAGATAGTGCTAATATCTCAAAATTGACGGAAAATTGACTTTCATCTTTTTTCCCCTTGGCCCTTCAAATAATTAAAAACGATTAAATATAAGTTTTCACGGGGAAGACTGTCTGAAAAGTTCTGACTTCTTAATATAAAGTGTAATTTACCAGGGAAAAAAATTCCCTTTATAATTATTTATCTGGCATTTTGATCTCTAACAATGTGTGAAAAATCTTTCTAATTTTTTTTCTTTTAATTTAATTTATTTTTATTATTACTTCTTAGCCTCACATCCATTTGTTTTACTTCAATATTGTCAATGAGAACGATCTTTCACCTAATTCTGAATGAAAGTTCCATTTTGAAATTTATAATTCTCAGCTAAAAATTAGGTTTGGAAATTTCAATTTAAAATAATTTGTATGAAAGATAAATAACTTGCTCTTTTTAATGATAATTCAGTTCTTTTTAAAGCTTTTCATGGAAATGCAGCGATAAACTTTCAAAAAAGAATTTAGTTATCAAAATAATACTCATAACTAAACAAGCCTTATTATTTCCTCACTTAAAAGATGAAACAGAATATTTTCCACGTAAACTATTTCTTAGTTATTTGAAAATATAATTCTAATTTGGAAAAAAATATTTCGTTTATCAACACTACTATTATTGAACGTTTTCTTTACAATTCAAATTTCATAAAAATGTATATCAATTAGTAACTACCAGTGGCGCACGCAGACAAATCATTTCAGGGGGGGGGGCTGAGTCAAGACTTTTTGAGATTGGGGGAGGGGGGAGCACTTCATGAAATGTAGCTAAAAAAGTAAATGCCTCGAATTTCTTCTTCAATGCCTAGTTAAGTCGACAAAAATACATAATTAAAAAAAACTTTTTTTTCATTAAAATTATTGTGAAGAAAGTGTTCTGATGGACACAAAGAATGATAACTTTAGATTAAAAAAAATTCTTCATTGAAAGAAGGGTTGCTGAAACACTTGTTTGCAATATTTTGGCTAATTAACGCTCTAATAATGTTAATTTTGTAGTTTATTTTACTATTGTTCCCAATATTGGGTTTCAATTAAACTTTCTAAATTATATTTAACAAAATCTGTGACTGAAAAACATTAATCGGCATTTCTGAAACATAGATTTTCAATAAAAATGACCAAAATGGAATAATAGGATAATAATAAACATGACGAACAGTAAAATAGACATGTCAAAATATAAAAAAATCTTTCTTTTAATTTTGTCCTATAGTTAATTATCTGTTCTAAAAGCTTTTCTCATTTGAGATTTCAAAAAAAAAAAGGGAAATTTAGAAAAAAAAACTTAGCTTACATTTTTAAAATTCATTTTGAAAATTTCGGAGCGGGCTGCAGCCCTATCAGCCCACCCCCTGAGTACGCCACTGGTAACTACAATAATAAGAAAATACTAAGCTAACACGAAAATACAGGTAATTTTCTCTTGTTGTGTATTATTTAACTTGTTCAAAAATTTAAATTACTTAGATCAAAAATAAGCATCTGAATACTGATTAGTATACGCTCATCGAAAATATTCCAATCAAATATCTTGTAATGTTCATCTATATACATAAAAGACTACTTTTGAAAACGTATGTCCGGGGTAATCTTCCAAACTACTGAACCGATTTTAACCATTTTTTCACCGTAGATAGCTACAGTAACAGGGAGCAGGATAAGCTATAATTTATTTCTAAAAAGCTTAGTTTAAAAAAGTTATTATGGAAAACAGTTAATTTTATGTCATTTCCCCATTAAATGATTAAATTTTCAACTCATTGTTGCAAAAATTTGGTGCCATGCAGCAACAATATTGATTGTAATCATATTGAAAATTTTGAACCAAGGCTTCTCTGGAGTAAGTATGGAATTTATTGCCTTCTACGGATTTTTATATTTATCTGAGCCAACAATCGCTAACGGGTGAAATAAAAAAAAATTGATTTTGGCAATAGTTAGAGAATAGAAAGTGTTTATAGTCAAAAAAATTTCTAAATTAGGTACATAAGATGTTTTCACCTCACCAATGTTGTCACGAGGATAGAAACTAATAATGGGACTTATTTAACGAGCAATATTTGTAAATGGTTAATTTCAGTGCGATTGAAATATGATGATTTTTGTGATTTAAAATATGATGATGTAACTGTTGTGAATGATGCTGATAAGGCAGAGATTTTAAATAATTACTTTTTGAATATAACTGATAATTTAATCAATACCAATGATATCAGTGCTTCTAATGAAAACTCATTCTATGGGTATTTAGAGAAATTTGGATCTGTTCCTTATTCTTTTTATTTAGGTGAAATTTCATCTGCTGAGCTTACTACGATAATTGATAATTTGAATATTTCTAAGGGAGCTGGGCATGATGGAATACACCCCAGAGTAATAAAATATATTAAAAATGAAATTTCGCCTGTACTTACAATGTTATTTAATTGTGTTTTTTCTGAGTTTATAATACCGAATAATTTGAAAGTCTGTAAGGTTATTCCTGTTTTCAAAAAAAAAGGTAACCCCAATGATGTTAAAAATTATAGACCTATTTCTATTGCTTGCATCTTTGCTAAAATTCTTGAGAAGTTAATTTATTCTAGGATTTGGAACTATTTTTGCACTAATAATTTACTTTTAAATAACCAATATGGTTTTACTAAAAATAAATCAACTGAAGTAGCTATAATTCGAGCAATTGATTACATTCAGAAAGAAATTGATGTCAAAAAAAATATTGTACTTGGTTTTTTCTTGATCTTACTAAGGCTTTTGATGTTATTGACCATAATATATTACTACACAAATTAAAATTTTATGGTATAAGAGGTGGACCTTTTGATCTGCTTTGTAGTTATTTAAGTAATAGAAAACAGTATGTTTCCATAGGAAATTCATGCTCAAGAATGCTGTCAGTTAAGTATGGTGTTCCTCAGGGTTCAATATTGGGTCCACTGTTATTCATTATCTTTTTAAATGACATTTTCTTATTATCTAAAGATTCTTTAATTTTGTCTTATGCTGATGACACTTCTGTTTTTGTTGGTGAAAAGGATGTAGTTTCTTTGAAAACTAAAAGTCAGGTTTTATTAGAGAAAGTTATGTTATGGTTTAATGCCAATAAATTGTATGTTAACTACGACAAAACTAATTTCACTATCTTTCATTGGAAAAATAAGAAAATTGACAATTTTGAACTAAGGTTGATTGGAAAAACTTATCAACATGTAGAGAACATTAATTTTTTGGGGATTAATTTGCAAAATAATTTACGCTGGGATAATCACATTGATTTTGTTTCAAAAAAGATTTCTCGTAGTTTAGGTTTAATGAACTTTGTGTCAAATTTAGTTCCTGTAAATGTTTTGTTCATCCTATACTTTTCTATGATCTACTCAGTTATTAATTATGGTATACTTACCTGGGGTCAAACAACTAAAAATAATTTAAACAGAATTAATGTTTTAATAAATAGATTTCAAAGAATTGTTAATAGGACTAATAGATTTGGTAACATAAATAGAAGTTTTTTAATGAACGCTGAACAAATTTATAATTATAATGTTGGTCTTTTTATGTATGATTCAGTCCATAATGGGTTTAATTTGGAAATAGTGGAAATGCGAGAAATGGTTCATAATTACCATACTAAGCATCGTGATGATCTTTTACCAATTTTTGCAAAAACAAATTTATTATTCAATGGCATTAATTCCTATGGACCGAGATTCTGGAATTCTCTACCAAACAGCCTAAAATGCATAAACAGTAGAAATTTATTTAAAAAACGGTTAAAAAACATTATACTTAGCTCCACTTAAACTTATACTTAAACTAATTTGTGAACACTAACTTATCCTCAATGTCTTGAGTTAGATCTGATTTTAAGTTTTTCTTTTCTTTGTTTATATTGTTTTTTTTTTATATATATCTGTATATTTTTTTCTCTATTGTTTTTACTTTCTGTATATATGTTCTTATGAATTCAGATGAGTACTTTATTTCCCTATTCATTAATTTGCCCGTAATGTTGTCCCTTTTGAGTGATGGGAGCTCGTCAGGCTGTTTTTTTTACAGCCTTTACTCCCTTTACTTAATCAGGGCTTTTTGTTTTATGATGTATATACTTGACGTTTGTTTTTTCAATTTTGTTCTTTTTTTTCTGTATTTGTGCTCTATTTATTGTTGTATTCGTCTTATGTTATGTCTATTTTTTGCTTATGTTTGTATTGCCTTGATTGAAATAAATTGAAATTGAAATTGAAATTGAAATTGAAATTGAAATTGATACTGTAAATATATATTTATTTTAATATACCAAGCTTATAACATTTCCTATTTACTCAAATATTATTTGTAGCTTGCTATTTTTTTTTTTAGCTTGCATTATTTTTTTTTATAGTTTATCCATAACATAGCCATTGTTTACAGAAGCAGCCATTATGTTTATAGATATACACTTTAGTGTTGGGAAATTAATGAATGAGTTTCACTAAACCACCCTACACCCACAGAAACCCGGGCAGGGCCGGGTACCCGGCTAGTTGTAAATAAATATGAAAAAGCATTTCAGCTAAAAATCAGATTAGTATAAAAAAAACTCTACAGAGTCTACTTATGTTAGCGTAGTATGATTAAGGGGCACACAGGGACGGATACAACTGAGGGGCGATGGAGGCGATCGCCCCCTCCTTTGAGGACCTCTCCACCGGTAGTTTTCCGATATTGAAACTCAAAAAATCTTTTAGACAATTTATAAATGTTGGGGAAAAGAGGTTTGATGCTCTCCCCCGGAAATATTTCGGAATTCAAGTCCGAAACTATTGTGATTAATATTTGCGAACCAGTATACATAATAAAAAGTAAGTTATAAAAACCAATTTTCCTTCCCTTGAAAAATTCCTAGATTCGCTCTTGAGGGCATATTAGTATTTCCTTCAATGCATAAGCAATTTGTGGTACTGATGTCTTAAAAATCGCTCTGTGTGCTTACTCTTATCGGTAAAAGTATACGGAGTTAACAAGAAATTTTGTTAGATCTTTTTTATGTTATAACAAAAACAATAAAATGAGTAAAACTTACATGATTTATTTCCTCCAAATATGATACTCTTTACTGGATAGGACATGCTATACTGAACCGATGGATAGCTCTATACTTTATGAAAGGAGTCGCTTTCCACGAAGAAAGATCCTTCTCTAGCTGTTCTCCGAAAAAATTTCTTGCTCACATCATGTGGCAAAACAGATGGACACATTAGTGCTATCTAAAGTAAGTACTTAAAGCCCCTTCCTCTCTGGGGGTACACTATAGGGGGGGTCAGAGGGAGATTTTTTAGTGTCCGTTGTTATGCAGCTGGACACTCATCTTTCCCCCTTAAATGAGTTGGCAGGGAAAGAGGGATGGGTGTCGTTATCAGAGACAGGATCCTGAGAAAAATTTGAGATGGGGTAAAGTGTACAAAAGAAAATTTATTTCTTGGATAACAGGTTGTCACTTTCCCTGCTTTTAATGGCAGGTTCTCGATGAGCTAATTCTGATGTAATTTCTTTCTACAAAAAAAAAAAAAAAAAGGATGTTCATACTTTGCTAATACTGTAACGTAAATTCCGTTATTTGGCATTGGAATATATTTAATGAAAATATTGGGGAGAGGGGGGGGGACTTTGTACTATTTCGAAATGTAGGAAAGGGGGAAGTGTCCCGTCCCCGTGCCATGACACCCGCGAGCTCAATGGAGATAATATTCACTTTAAGGCAGAGGTGTAATTCTTAGGGGGAAGGAAAGTGGGGGAACGTATGCTACAGGACTCAGCCCCTGCGTTCTCCCCCCCCCCCCCACAGCACGGACTGGACCACATCTTCGAGAGAGAACAGATTCGACCTCAATTTTAAAAGCCCTTCAAGGATCAAGTAACCTAACCAAGGAAAACACAAGAAACCCCCTCTAAGATTTATTTATTACTTCTCCTGTCCCTGTCTGAGCGAGGAGGGAGAGGGAGGGGTAGGAAAAGGGAAAGTCTCTATTGTTAAGTGGAGGAATTGGATCTTACTACGCAGTGATGGGTTTTGTAGGAGGAAAATGATGGCTCCAATAACGATGCTAAAAGCACCAAAAGACCGAGACAGCTGCATGGGAAAATAACTGAGACTGTCTTTCAAGTAGATACGGAAGTTTTTGTTATTTCAGTTGAGATTGGAGAATTTAATTTTGATTTAGAAAAGTCCCGATTTTTTTTTTTTTCAAAATTATTATTTTAAAATATTGGGGGTCTTCTGGTGATTTGA
The DNA here is from genome assembly GCA_038373865.1 of Uloborus plumipes. Lineage (NCBI taxonomy): Eukaryota > Metazoa > Arthropoda > Arachnida > Araneae > Uloboridae > Uloborus > Uloborus plumipes. The sequence goes on along the minus strand of JAXGGA010012116.1, from coordinate 9,626 downwards.
AAATATTGGGGGGGACATGTCCCCCTTGTCCCCCCCGCCAACGACGCCCGTGTGTAAACTTGAAGGAATTGCCCGCCAAACTAATGAGCAGTTCAGAAATTACTTTCAGTTCCGTCTGAGCTTTGGCCGTTTTTGCTAGAGGATATCACAATAAACATATCTTTATATATGGGCGATTCTCTGTAAACTCGTCATTTTTCACGCGAAATCTGTCCGGGCATGGTTTTTTGATATGTTCGTATAATTATAATACTATTGCTCAGAAAATGAATCTGTTACTTTGGTTTGAAAGAGGGCCAATTGAAGTTTGTGTTTTTCTGATAAATCATGATAGGGGTAAGTCCCCCGCCTAGTATAACTAGGCAGGGGACTGTGCCTGTGACTCTGTTTTTGCTCTTTGTTGCGTAATATCTGCAAAACTATTGGAACGTAATTAGTTACGAGACTACCTATAAATTTAGGCACAAATCGTGGACATAATAACTAATATGTTTCATAATTAGACTAATTGACATTAATAAAATCGCTTCCCAGAGGACTGTTTTCGTAACGACCCTGATGCAAACTTTCATCACAAATGTGGCTCTCAAACTAAGCCAAGTAGCGTTTCAACACCGTTCTCGGCGATTTCGGCAAATTCACTCTGATCACTTTAAACTTCATGCCAAAAAATTTTTGCAAAAGTTATAGATTTTTCGTATTACAGCTTTGAATTTGTTGCAGGGGACTGTTTGAAAAAACTCCGGACAGAATTTACATGACAATTTTAAGTTTTAGAAATACGTAATTATACCTTATTTCATAAGAAAAATATAGCTTCATTATTCTATTTTTAGATATTAATTTCCAAATTTATGTAGTGTTAATAGGTTTTTTAAAATACTATCTTTAACAGTTAGACTACGAGATTGGGACAGCCAGGGGACTGTGTTTTTGGGGCTTAGATAATTTATAGAAAAAAAAATAAATAGTTACCGCTCCAAATACAATTGGACCACAAAGTATTAATGCTTTGCTTGTATTAAGAGCAATAATTACTTTATTACATTTTATTATTTTAAAAATATTCGGTCCGGACAGCGAATTACCAGTTTACAGAGAATCGCCCATATATAAAACACAAACTCCAAAATATGTATGTCAGGGGTGAACTCAGAAACTACCCGACCAATTTCGTTCCAATTTTTGCAGCAGGTGCATGTTAGAGCGGGGAAGGTTGATAGACTAGGTCAGAAAAAATTCAATAAGTAGTTCTTTCTTTATTCGAAATCTCTGAAATTCTCGAAAAATGGCTCTATCTAGAGAAATAATTATCGTATCGTCTTGATCTTTGTCTCATTGGAAAGATTACGAAAAATCCTATAATAGAACGTTGTCTATCTACGGTGCTGTGAAGAGGATGTTGAAAAATCACCTGGAAACGACTTACCCGCTTAAAGTTTGTGAAAATCAAGTCTTAATTGCCGCTGCCATTTTGCTCAAACGTGGAAAGATTGACTTCGACACTCAGGGCCGGTCTTAGGCCGATTGGACCGATTTTGCCCAATCGGGCCCCGCTCTAGCAAGGGGCCCCGCGCCAACAAATTATTTTTGCCTTTAGGTAAATGAGAAAAAAGAACTATATCAAAATAAAAAGCTAATTGGCAATATTTAACTCATGTTTAATCTGTTTGAAAGTATGGTGCTACGTTTAGTTCAATTTATGCTGTAGGAGCAAGGGGCCCCGCGCCGACAAATTATTTTTGTCTTTAGGTAAATGTTAAAAAAAATTATATCAAAATAAGAAGCTAATTGGCAAAATTTACCTTGTGTTTAATCCGTCTGAAAGTATGGTGCTAAGTTTAGTTCAATTTATGATGTAGGAGCAAGGGGCCCCGCGCCGACAAATTATTTTCGGCTTTAGGTAAATGTTAAAAAAAATTATATCAAAATAAGAAGCTAATTGGCAAAATTTACCTGGTGTTTAATCCGTCTGAAAGTATGGTGCTACGTTTAGTTCGATTTATAATGTAGGAGCAAGGGGCCCCGCGCCGACAAATTATTTTCGCCTTTAGGTAAATGTTAAAAAAAAACTTTATCAAAATAAAAAGCTATTTGGCAATATTTAACTGATGTTTAATCTGTTTGAAAGTCTGGTGCTACGTTTAGTTCAATTTATGGTGTAGGAACAACGGGCTCCGCGCCGACAAATTATTTTCGCCTTTAGGTAAATGTTAAAAAAAAAACTATATCAAAATAAGAAGATAATTGGCAATATTTACCTGGTGTTTAATCCGTTTGAAAGTATGGTGCTACGTTTAGGTCAATTTACGATGTAGGAGCAAGGAGCCCCACACCGACAAATTATTTTCGCATTTAGGTAAATGTTAAAAAACTATATCAAAATAAAAAGCTAATTGGCAATATTTAACTGATGTTTAATCTGTTTGAAAGTATTTTGCTGCGATTAGTTCAATTTATAGGAGAATTTTCTGAAACTTTTGACATCTCTATTATTCCATTGAAGTTATCAGATACATTCCCCAAACTCAGGTAAATTATAAGAAAAATTTAAACATCTGTCGATTTGAACATCTTAAATCCAGGGTCGTACCTAAGGCAACTTATACTCTATTGTCAAAAAAAGAAGAAAAAAGAAAAAAAGCATAATCGGCCTGCCTCAACTTCAAAATTCTAAATGATTATCGCCACTTAAATATTATTGCTATAGGGGCCCCTCGCAGGGCCTTATTGTACTGGGGAAATTAAGGTATTTACCTATTTATTTGGAGGCGGGCTTATTAAAATTCATCAACAATGAAATGTTCTCCTAGAAAACACTACCGATGTTTACAGTTGCCAGTATGAAACGTAAAATATCAGTTGTATAAGCACGTAAGTTAAAAGGAAACATAAGAGCATTTTTCACCGATGAGTTTTGCAGAGGCGTTTATGTAAGGGGACCCATGAGGCCCTATTTTCTCCAAAAATCAACAAACACACTAATCAAGATAATTTCTGAGCTTTTTGCCTTAAAAAAGAAAACGTACGAGAGGTTATAGCAAACCGTCCCGCATAACTAGAGGTGGATGGCAATTTTTAATCTTTTCACGAGTGGCGTAACGAAAGGATAGGTGCAGTGCCAAATTTAGGGGGAAATTCGGAACCCGTGCCCCAACTGCCAACTTCAGAGGGCAACTAATTAAAAAGAAGCACGGAATCAGAAAGTTATCATAACCTCCATGACAAAGACCAAAAATATCCTAAAATTCCACTGTTAGACTTTAAGTTAAATTACAATACTATGACTTCAGCTTCAGAGCGCTTCTGGAGGAATAGTAAATTTCTGCGTCTATATTCTGATACATTTCCGAAAATTTCTGGAAGACTTGCCTTTTCTCTAACAACGAGGTCAATTGCCTAAAATGGCGTTTTAGGGATTTAAAATTTTGGTAGAGATCTCTCATCTCCTGTTACCCTCCAACTCTTTGATTCCCAACCTGGGGGCGATCGCCCCTAAGGGGCGATTTGGCCTCCTCAAAGGGGCGGTAAATTCTAAAGGGGTGATAGGGATATGGGTATTTAGAAGAGAAAACACTAGTAGTAAAGGGGTGGCGAAAACCGAATTTATGTGTAAACATGTACGAAACCGGTTGTTTAGAGTTCAGACAATTAATCACAAGTTAAGGAAAAAACTAATTAAAGTTCAATAGCTTCCTCCTTGAACCTTAGGAAGCATTTTGTCATTTCATTGTCCATTTAATGAATTTTCAGATTTTCAATATATTTTCATTCAAATTTTTAGTTTCAATTATTTTAATGCCCCCAGATTCCAGTGCAAAAAGGAAAATAATTTCTTGAAAAATGTACTTCTGTTTTTTAAAAGTACGTCGATGATCTTAGTTAAATATTACCCATCAAATGCTTATCAGTTCGCTTTGTGAAATAAAAAAAAAATTAAAGGTATTTTATTTATTTATTAATATTTATAGTTTAAAAGTGATTGGTTAAAACTGCTTATATTTTTAATAATATCGATGTTCACTTACTTTTTTTTTTTCGAGGAAGAAGGGGGGGGGGGGGGAGGGCGATAAGTGTCAGTCAACGTCTTAAAGGGGGCGATGAACTCAGAAAAGTTGTGAAACACTGCTCTAACCAAAACGGCAACCAGAGAATTAGGGCCCACAATACAGAATGCTGAGTTGATGATTTTTATTTAAATATTGTAACGAGTCCGTAGCACCTTCAACTTTCTTTAAATGAGCATTCCAATCTTGAGGAAGTAACTATAAATTTATTTACAAGTATATACACTATTTACAATATGAGCAGGAAACAATTGCTAAACATCCAGCAATTCGGTAGCAAAACAGTACACTGTACTCTAAACAGTAACTCAGCACCACGTATCTAACGTGAACAGTAATTAAGCAATTACAAAAGCAAAACAAACATCCGCCCAAAGCGAATAAAACCGAGCCTCTCAGAAATTCCATCTGAGAAAAACTGTGTTCAAGGCCAGCTATTTATACACGAAACGTAAATTCGACAATGTTTCAGCAAAATCCGGAGTATTCTGTTTATTCCTAACTTTGAACAATCCATTCACAAATTCTAGTGATAAGAAGAAAACCACGCGAAAATGTCTTCACGCTTATTAAAGTTAGGGCAAGTGTAAAAACTACAAAGTGTTACGGGGCCGGTATACAGATGATAAAAGTGATATCTTCAGATACTTTTGCAACATGACGTCAGACAAAACCAAAACTAATGAAAATGATGCAAGGCAGGAAAAACAACAACTATTTACAAGATTTGTAACAATATTCTTTGTTACTGAAGAGAAGTAAAAAATGCGCTTTGTTAAAACTAAGCGATTTCAAGAACAAAAAAAATAATGTTGGGGGAAAATCTTATTTTTTTTTCAAAAAGAAATCACGACACTTGAATTTTCAACCGATATAAATTATTGGTGAATTAATTGTGTGCCCTTCTCCCCTTTCTTTCACACCCCGCCCCCTTTTTTTCGACCTCGTTTGAAAATAAGAACGTCTTCAAAATCTTACTTCTCCGAAGCCTTCTCCCACAAAAATTATTAGATAGTATCTAAAATTTCGTTTCCTGAGTGTCAGTTTTTAAAAATTTTCAGGGAAAATTCTTCAAACACCTAAAAACATCGAAAATCATTTAAAATTGCGCTTTTGGAACTTCAATTTGGAATAAACTTCAATGCCCTTAACGCTACTAAATACAATCTTACACTCACGCAGTGAAACGGTTATATAAGTAGTCTTTTCATCATCCGTGGAGCGCCTACGGGGTAGCTAAGGGGCTCAAGCCTAGGGAGCTAAGGGGCAGAAGACAAACCCACTTGACAAAACCAGGGAAATCCTAAAATTGTCATTTTGTGCCTTTAGTTTTTTTAATTTTCTCCTAGATGACACCCAATACCCAAATTTCTCATTAATGCCGCCAGAGATAATTTTGAAATATTTTCAAGGAAAATTTCTGAACGTGGGACTAACTTTTGGCCAAGTTATGGGAGAAAGAACGGGTACCCGTTCCTTCTTCCATAACTTGGCCAAAAGTAACTTAAAATTAGTTTTTGAGGCAACGATTTCAAAGCATTTCTAGTAAGAAACATCCATCTAATATCAAGGTCCTCTAACAGAACGACTAAAACTGCGTTTTCAGGACTATAATTTCCAAAATTTTCGGGGAAGAGCCCTCAAAGAGATGGGAGAGTTGGAGTTTTTTTTTTTTTCAAAGTGCCACCCTCCCCCTTAAAAATAATCTCTTGTTTGGGACGCTGCCTAAAATGTCTTCAAAAAGCATTTTAAAAATATATATTTAGAAAGGAGAGTATGAATTTGAGCCTGAATTTCTCGCCCATTCCTCTGACATTACCGAAGATTGCTTAGAATTGCATTTTAAAAATTCAACGAGGAAAAATGTCTAGAAGAGCGCTTCACCCTGCCATCCTCTAAATTATTATTCTAAGCTTGGTCCCATTAGCCCTCTCCAAAATTTAAACATATATACCCCACTATTTGCCTGCCACTAGTACAACTTAGTTCTTGGGAATATAATCAAAAATGCAACATGCTTTTTCGGATATATGAAACGGTTATATAAGTAGTCTTTTGATCATCAACGAAAGGGACAGGGAATAAGGTGCATAAAAAATAGAAAGAAATTTTAGTCTGTAATGGCTTGTTTTAGCAAGCTATTGATTTATTATTTTTTTTTCTTGTAAAAAATAGCGAAACAAAAAGTTTTTATTTAAAAAAAAGTTTTAAAAGAGGCCCCACCAGAGTTCTCCAATCGGGCCCCCGCATTTGCTAAGGCCGGCCCTGGCCAGACACTTTGTTAGTTGCTAAAAATGTAAGGGTCATTCCATGTGAAATCATCCCGGCCATGACACCCACCACCTCCGATTTTAATAAAATGTGCAGCAGGTGGAGACTTTTTGATGCTGATAACAAAAATACTACTTATATTGAGATAAGTGAAGGGGTTGAAAAGTTATGGCCCTTTAAATATTTTGCTTGATGGCTCATTTGCCGCCATTTTGAATGACATATACATTTGTACAAACGGCTGTAACTCCTTAACAAATAGTCGTACAGCTTTCTTTTTTTTATTTTGTTCATAATAGTGTAAGCTTTAATTTGAATTGAGTTTAATTGGTATACCTATTATACATTTTTTCCTGCGAGTGTTTTCTTTCAGTTTTTTGACTCAAAAAATGAAGTAACTTTAACAGAAAATTACTCACAAAACTCCCCCTTCGATTTCAACCAAATTATGTGCTCGGGTACCTTTAAGTATGTTTTAACACCAGATAACAAATATCGATGGGCCATTCATGTGTTTTTTTTTCAAACAGAATTTTTTAATTTTCAGTCAAAAAAAAAGGAATGTCAAAAAAAGTAGGAATCATTTCAAAATAATGTTTATCGCATTCTGTATTCCACAATATGAAAATAACTCCCCCCCCCCCCAAAAAAAAAAGAATGTAAAAATCCGATATATGGCAATTGAGGAGACTTTCAACATTAATATAACCACCAAAATAAGAACAAGTAATGATTTATAAGTCAATAAAGGCATTTCGTTCTTTAGAGCCCTAGCACACTCGTTATACATTAAATGTGCTACTCAAAAATTAAAAAAGCAAGTGAATAACATTATTATTGAAAATACTTCATATAAATAATTAAATTGTGATAAAGACATCAGACTTATAAAAGAATATCTAATGTTGCAGAAGAGATAAGAGTGATGCACAAATTGCCAAGTGCAGAGATATAACAGCACATTTTAGTTTAAGTATTTTATCAAAGATCATAGTTATTTTACTAAATCTAGATTTTTAGAACAGTATTTGATTGTTAGAACAGAAACGTACTTTAAACGTTCCACCTCTAAATAGTTATGTTTCATGTGTCATGAACTCGAAATGGTTTTTAGGACTTGTTTCTGAAATTCACATGAAAGAAGGTGATGTAGATATTAAGTTATTGCATTCACATGGCCCAGTAATATCTTACTTTTGGCCTGAACGGGAGAACTGTACTGTCCCTTTGAGTCACATTCTCTGTCATGTTGACGTCAGTACGAGAACTGGAAAGACGTGTAAACTTAAGTGAAAGTTCTAGTGCTTTAGTGCACACCAAGTGGACAAGATATGTTTCTGAACTTGGTAAACTCTAATTTTGAAAACTAGATGAACAAAAATTATTGCTATTAATTTATATGTATTTAATAAAATATGTGTTTCACTGTTCTAAAAAATCTGGATTTAATAAAATATCTATGATCTTTAATGAAATACTAAAGAAATTAAAATGTGCTGTTATATCCTTGCACTTCGCAATTTGTGCATCACTCTTATCTCTTCTGCAACATTAGATATTCTTTTATAAGTTTGATGTCTTTATCACAATTTATATTATTTATATGAAGTATTTTCAATAATAATGTTATTCATTTGCTTTTTTAATTTTTGAGTAGCACATTTAATGTATAACGAGTGTGCTAGGGATCTAAAGAACGAAATGTCTTTATTGACTAATAAATCATTACTTGTTCTTATTTTGGTGGTTATTAGGGATGCACCGATTAATCGGCGGTACCGATTAATCGGCCATAATCGGCCACTTTGCCGATTATTAATAATCGGCAAAATCTTGCCGATTAATCGGCGAAAAAAATATTTTTTTAATTTTATTTTTTAAAGCATACTTTTACCAAGAAACTATGATCAATAGTTTTATTGACAGTAAATGAATGTAATTTCCTGCAACCCTTACATGCAGTATGAAAGTGTACATAGTAAAAAGAAAACAAATAATTTAAACAATGCGTAAAACTGATTGAAATATTAAAAGAAAACCCTCTGTTAAATTCTTGGACTTTTAAATTGGAATGCGAAAACATGAATACTTCATTATATTTATAATCTTTCAAATTTTACAGATCAACCAGCAAAAAAGATGTTTTAAATAAAATTACTGCAGGATGCTTGGGCAAGAAACTACGAATAATTTTATTAACAAGAAATAAATAATTTTTCGCAAGCAGAAGTATAACATGTAGCACGAAAGTGTAGTGAGTAAATATAAAACTAATAGTTCAAAGAATAAAGTACAAAAAAAAAAAAAAAAAAAAAAAAAATCTGAGTTGATATAGTAGTTTGAATGAATTAGTAGTTAGATGAATTAGTAGTAGAATGAGTGTATGAATTAGTAGTTTGAAATTCCTATTTTAAATAAATATGCACAAACAGACAATATTGCAACATTTTTCATATGTCGATACTTTTCTTCTTAGCTTAATGCTTTTAGATAAATTAAATAGCCACTTATAATTGAAGAAAAAATTTTAATTAAGAACACCCCTAAATTAAAGTGTTCACCATGCTTCCCCCAATTTTTAAAACAATTATCATGTCTAGGGTGTAAATATAAATTTATTTACAAAAATATGAACATTTGTTCAAAGAAATTTGAAAACATTTTGAAATTATTCTGATAAAACTTAAAAAATGAAGAGAAACAAATCTTCTTTTAGAAATTTAAGTAACTATTTCTGAAATCAGTATTGTGAAAGAAAAGGGAAAAAACAGTGATGGTGAAATTGGAAATATTAATAATAATCCTGATAAATAATCGGCCCCACCGATTAATCGGCCGATTATCACCAGCCGATTAATCGGTAATCGGTAATCGGCCAATTTGCTTATCGGTGCATCCCTAGTGGTTATTAATGTTGAAAGTCTCCTCAATTGCCATATATCGGATTTTTACTTTCTTTTTTATTGGGGGGAGGGGGTAATTGTCATATTGTGGAATGCGATAAACAGAATGCGATAAACATCATTTTGAAATGATTCCTTTTTTTTGACTGAAAACTAAAAAAATCCGTTTGAAAAAAAAACACACGAATGACCCATCGAGATTTTTTATCTGGTGTTAAAACATACTTAAAGATACCCGAGCACATAATTTGGTTAAAATCGAAGGTGGAGTTTTGTGAGTAATTTTCTGTTAAAGTTCCTTAATTTTTGAGTCAAAAAACTGAAAGAAAACACTCGCAGGAAAAAATTTATAATAGGTATACCCAGTGGCGTACATAGCTTGCGC
>JAXGGA010012115.1:0-39874 GCA_038373865.1 Uloborus plumipes | reverse complement strand
GGGGGAAAAAATTTAAACGAAATGCAAATGTTTAAGCAAAATGAAAACTATTAATGGAATTCTTTCACATTTCTGCTGTAAGTACATTGTGTAACCCTAAATATGTGTCTAAAGTTTAAAAAGATATAACCGTTACAAAAGTTGGAAATTTCAAAAGACTTTTATTTTTGATGTCGCAAAAGTTGAAGCAAACCTGAGACAAATTTGCTTGAAAAACATCTCATAATTTTGTGTTATGAATTGCATCTTCTCGTCAGGTGCAATAGAAACACCACTGACTAAAACTAGGCCACAGAGAGATGGCGGGTGAACTGGAAGCGAAAATTGACCACTTCATTTTAAAATAGGTTGAATCTGCAAGAACTTGTAAGCAGTGAAGTCGCATGCTCTCGCTAAACAGATCAATTTCAAAATGAAGTAGTCTGTTCCTGCTATCAGTACACCCGCCATCTCTCCTTGGTCTAGCTTTACAAAGGCTTTTGTGCATCGTGAAATATACATTTTGTTTTTGTGCACGAACTTTTTCAACACAGCAAAATTTAATTTTTAAGTAAATTATTAATTTATCTTCAATGATTGTTTCCAAATTTAACTTATGAACTTGTAATATAGTTGTTTTGATACCGTAAAAGTTTCAAAATGTTCCGGCTTACTATATTTTATTTAACGAAAACATTTAGCTTGTGCTTAAACTTTTGTGCCACACTGAAGTTATTATTCTCGGGAATTTTTCAATAAATGTTATGTGAAAAATATGTTGTTTCTTTTTTGTTTTTAATTTTTCATTTGATTAACTTTTATTTATAATTTTTTTTTTTTTTTTTTTTTTGTAATTCCCTGTTTTTGCAACTGTATAGATATATTGAACACAGGCTGTTTGAAACATTAGCAAAATTAAAACAATATCGTAATGTTTGTCAATGTTTACCGAAGCAAAGATTTTTTTTCTTGTTACTTCAGACTCCATTTTTGCGCTTTAAGCAGCTTTCCTTGTAAACTGTATGGGGCAATTGAAGTTGCCCTGAACTTGTTTGACGACAGATATCCACATATATTGTTCTTTTTTGTTTTTGATTTGCCTATGTTTTTTACTCTTTTAAAGACTACTTAGTCTCAGTAATTTTGAACAAATGACATAAACTAGTAGATATTGCAGAAGTGCTGAATAATATTCTCTCATTTTCTTTTCTTTTCTTTTTTTATAGTTAAAATTTTATTTTAATCATAGTGTTTAATTGAATGCACTGTTAACATACCAAACCAAATATTAACATACTTGACAAGATGGGTATTCAGTATTTGTCCAAATTTTCATTTATTACATGCTGTTTAATAAGTACTCATAGCTTGCAATATAGAAAAAAAAAGATAAAAAAAATAGTGTGTATTAAAACTAAAATAATTAGATACAATTGAAGGAAACTGAGCAGAATAAAAAGGGGGAAGGGAGAGTTCTATTTTTATTACAATTAATCCAAAACTGAAGCATTTTAGTAACTGATATTTAACAGCATCTGACATTTTTGTAACAATTTCCATCATTTGTTGGTTTGCTTTAGAAAAATTATTCATAAAATTTAATTTTATGTGTTGATTTTACCAAATTTTACAATGTTTGGAGATTCCTAATCTTATCTAGATATTGTTTCATACAGGTTTAGCTAGCACTCATCAGAAGCTCATGGAAGCTTGCTTGAGGTGTATGCGCACTGTTTTATCCCGTAAAGAGTCGCCAGTAGATGTATTATATAATGACCCAACCCTTGTGCCTCATCTTGTCAGACTTGCCAAACAACCATCTGCCACAGTTCAAGAATGTGTTATGACTATGCTGTATTCCGGCTGCCAGGTTGGAGAGCATTTTGTAACACAAAATACACTTTAAAAGAAATAGTCCAGGAGCTAACTGACGAAAATCTATGGAAAACTAAAAGTTGTGATAAGAAGGTGCCACTATTTGGTAATGTTATTTATGGCTACGCAATGAAATTAAAACCCAGAAGCACTTTCAAAAACTGTTTTAATACAAGGTGGCGCCTCTTTTCAAAATGGCTGCCTATGTTATTACTTTTTAGATATAAATCATACAAAAGAGGTTTTTGTGTCAAATTTGTTAGAATTTTTTGGATTAAAATGATTTTTGAAAGTTCCTCTGGATCTTAATTTCATTGTATAGTCATTCACAACTTTTCTACCAAGTGGCACCTTCTTATCATAATTTGCAGTTTTGATTCAGTTAGTTACCCCACTAAAAGATGTATGAAGAATTACATCATTTGGAATTCAAAATGAGCTCAGAAAGAACATAACATCAAATGCTTAAAGCTATTAAAATTTAATTTGCTGTTTAAAGTTCCTTCTCAAAGCTAGAGAAATTTATCACCACTTACAGATGAGCCTTGCCAACAGTGCTGCTTTTCTTCACCATATATCATTGTTCCTGTATTTTTCAAATCTGAATTTCATCTAATCATTTGTTCTTAATCTGAAAAATATAAATAATGATATCATTGTTAAAAGGCTCACTTAGGGAATAAATTAAAATGGATTCTATCGTCCCCGCTTAATCGGGTAACAGATAAACGAATACCCCGCTTATACGAATAAAATATCCCGGAACCAAATATTTCCCTTGCCATAGACGCAATGTTAAAGGTCCCCGCTTAAACAAATACCCCATCTAATTGAATAATATTTCTTGGAACCGACAGTATTCGCTTAAGCGGGGCCGACAGTAATTGGTAAATTTTACCTCTATGCTCAGTAATTTCTGTGCTGTGTATGTTTTGACATAGTGTTCAAGATAAGTTTCTAAGCATTTAAATTAAATTTACTATGGGAAAAAATGCAAGTCTAATACCAATGGAGAGCATAAGCTAAGGTTATGAACAATTTTGTGTTCTTTACACTAGTTAATTATTTTAAGCAATGGGTAGAAATTTTGTAATCACCTAAAAAACATTTATTCATTTTTTTTTCTTTAATAACACAATATATAACTCTCCAGTAAGGAAGAACTTAAAAAAGTTCTTAGAACTTTGATGCAATTTTAATTTACATATTATGCTGTTATATTAACACACATTCAACATTATTTTGTTATTTTGAATTATAAAATGCCATCTAAAAATTTGAACCCTGACAATTTTACTGCATTTGTGTGAAGCATGTTTGTGGTAATTTTACATGCTTATTTCTATTTGTTTCTGCATTTGCATTTAGTTTCAGAATGTTTTGAATAAATAGAATAAGTATATTTTGCAGTTTTTGAATATTGATAGAAACCTTTGTTTATTTTTAGACCGCTGAACATCAAGATATTCTATGTGAAAATGGAGTACTTGAACTTTTAGCTCCAATGCTATGCTGTTCTATCTATCGAGTAAGTCTATTTTTAGTTTTAATACTTAAAACTACAAACTATTATGAGTAGTTTTTTTTTTTTTTAATTATTTGTTTTAATGCAGGTTCAAATTCCAAGTTTGAGATGTTTAGCTCAGATGTGTTATCAAAATGAAAAGGTTTCTGAATTAGCTGCAACATGTAAGTTCTTTTTCTTATTCTTAGGTGTAATATTTAAATTTTACTTTTTGTCATTGTATGCAATTTCTAATTGAGCCGAAGCTCAATCCACCTTGTTTGGTAGTGATACTTAATTCAGACTTTTGTGATAAAATTGCAGTTATGTTTAATTTTTTTTTTTGGGGGGGGGCTTGCATTGGAATTTGGGAGGAATTACTAAAAAAGGATTGTTTAATGACATCTAACTACTGATTGAACTTATATGCTTTACATTTGCATTACTTTTTCAATAAAAAACCAAATATTTTGTTAGACAGCACCCCCTGCTTCCTATCCTACTACAACATAATGTTACAAATCTTGTAAATAGTTGTTGTTTTTCCTGCCTTGCTTTATTTTCATTAGTTTTGGTTTTATCTGACGTCATGTTGCAAAGGTATCTGAAGATATCACTTTTATCACTGGTAACCGGCCCTGTAACGTTTTGTAGTTTTTATACTTGCCCTACATTTGATAAGCGTGAAGACATTTTCCCCGCTGAGTGTGTTTTTTTTTCTTCTTTTTAGAAATTTCATGAATGAATTGGAATACTCCAGATTTTGCTAGAAATGTTCTTGAGTGTATAAAAAGCTGGCCTTGAACACAAGTCAGTCAGTTGTTTTCAGATTTGATTCTGGTGACTCGTTTTATTCGCTATTCGCTTGGGCGAATGTTTGTTTTGCTTTTGTAATTGCTTAATTACTGTTCACGTTAGATACGTGGTGCTGAATTACTGTTGAGAGTACAGTGTAGTGTTTGCTGCCTAATTGCTGATGTTTAGCAATTGTTTTCTGCTCTTATTGTAAATAGTGTAAATACTTGTAAATAAATTTATAGTTACTTCCTCAAGATTGGAATGCTCATTTGAAGAAAGTTGAAGGTGCTACGGACTCGTTACAATTTTGGCGCCCAACGTGGGGCATCTTCAAGGACTTTCTTGGAATTACCTGTGAATTCGGACTTTTCTTCCTAAGGACTTTTTGACTTCATAATTTTATGGTGATTACTCGAGCAATGGAGGAACAACTGAAAAAACTCCTTGATGCTATCAACGCTGTTAAAAGTGACATGACTGCGAGCATGGCTGCGAATCAAGAGCAAATAAAGAATGATATGGCGACTCTGGCTACTAATCAGGAACAATTAAAGAATGAGCTCGCTACTAATCAAGAACAATTAAAGAATGAACTGGCTACTAATCAAGAACAATTAAAGAATGAACTGGCTACTAATCAAGAACAATTAAAAATTGATCTGGCAACTAATCAAGAACAATTGAAAAATGATCTAGCTGAAGAAATTAAAAGCGATTTAACGTCAATGAAAAGTTTGGTGGAAAGTAAATTTACCAATGTGGAAAATAAAGTGGAGGCTCTGGAAGAGAAAGTTGACAGCGTTGAGAATCGAATCACCACAGTAGAAAACAATGTTGAAAACAAAATTAAAGAACTTGAATCGAAGTTATCAGCATCCTGCAACAACTCAAGTGACTGTGTAGCTGCAGCGGGAACTTCTCGTCCATCCATCAAACTGGCCACGTTTGACGGGAAGACCTCGTGGAATATTTACAAGAAGCAGTTCCTCATCGTTGCAGAAGCAAACTCCTGGGACTCTTCCACGAAAGCCTGTCAACTTGCAGCCTCGCTGAGAGGGGATGCAGCTGATATACTACAGACCTTCCCAGAGGACAAGCTCTGTGACTTCGAAGCCTTATCATCGGCCTTGGAGCTTCGCTTTGGCGAAGTATGCCAAAAAGGATTCAGCCAACTTCAGCTGAAATCCCGACTCCAGAGGGATGGAGAGACTTTGCAAGTGTTTGCAGCAGACGAAATAGACGGTAGAAGAAATAGACGGTAACGAACATGTCATCGCCTACTGGAGCAAATGCTTATCCAAGTCGGAGCGAAATTATTGTGTCACGAGAAAGGAATTGCTCGCCATAGTTAAAGCTGTAGAACATTTCCATCATTACCTCTACGGCCGTAAATTCCTGCTCCGGACTGATCATGCCTCTTTAACTTGGCTTTTGAATTTCAAGAATCCAGAGGGCCAGGTAGCCAGGTGGATACAGCGGCTCCAGGAATATGACATCGAGATTAAGCACCGAAAAGGTTTGTCACACGGTAATGCTGACGCATTATCAAGAAGACCTTGTTCCGAGAACTGCCATTATTGCTCCCGAATAGAGAAACAGTACGGGACGACAATCCCTACTGCCTGTCAAGTTACTGCTACATCACCATCTTCAGATCCTGATCAATGGAGTGACGACCAAGTTAGAAAAGATCAGCTTGAAGACCCAGACCTAAAGCCTATCATAGAGTTAATGGAGAAAGACAGTCGGTGACCTAGTTGGCAAGACGTTTCTATCTACAGTCCTGCAACGAAAAGATACTGGGCTCTATGGAAATCTCTCCAGTTGCGAAATGGCGTCCTGTATCGGAAATGGGAATCTGACGATGGTAAAGCATTCAAATGGCAGTTACTCCTTCCCAGATCAAGAATTCCAGACGTTCTAAAGGAGTTGCACAGTAGTCCGACTGGAGGACACTTTGGTATCCTGAAAACCCTCCACAAGGTTCGAGAGCGCTTCTTCTGGAGCAAGGCGAAGGATGACGTGGAGAAGTGGTGTCATTCTTGTGACGCCTGTGCTGCCCGTAAAGGACCGAAGAGAAGAAGCCGCGGGAAGCTACATCTTTACAACGTAGGAGCTCCTTTCGAACGAATCGAAATCGACATTCTTGGTCCTCTACCGAAAACTACTGATGGGAACAAATACATCCTCGTTTCCATTGACTATTTCACCAAATGGCCCGAAGCGTATTCCATTCCGGATCAAGAAGCTACCACTGTAGCAGAGACTCTAGTCCAGAATTGGATCTCGAGATATGGGACACCCTTGCAGATTCATTCCGATCAGGGGAGAAACTTCATCTCTGCTGTATTTAAGGGCCTATGTAAAATCCTCAAAATTGAGAAAACTCGAACGACACCACTACACCCACAATCGGACGGCATGGTGGAGAGATTTAACAGGACAATTCTTAATAATCTCTCGCTTATGGTCTCCAAAAATCAACAGGATTGGGACAAGAAACTTCCTCTGTTCCTGCTGGCCTACCGCAGTGCTGTCCACGAGACCACCGGATATTCCCCATCACAGATGCTCTTCGGCCGAGAGCTTCGGCTACCTTGTGATCTCGTCTTCGGTCTCCCTCCAGATGCGCCTTCATCGCCTGAGGAATACGTCCAGGATCTCCAGGCTCGGTTGGAGGACGTTCATCACTTCGCACGGGAGCAAATCAACATCGCGACGGAGAAGATGAAGACCCGATACGACACAAGGTCCACTGGTCATGACTTTCAAGAAGGTGACAAGGTGTGGCTATGGAATCCCATCCGACGTAAAGGTCTGTCACCCAAATTGCAGTCGCATTGGGATGGACCCTACACAGTCCTTCACCGGCTAAACGACGTCGTAGTGAGGATCCAGAAGTCATCACATTCAAAACCTAGGGTTGTACATTATGATCGGCTAGCCCCATACTATGGCCATAGTTCGTAAAATAAATCTAAAGCTACCATGGTAATTTGTTTGTAAATTTTGTAAATAACTTTTGCCTTTAATTGTCTGTAATATGACTTTATCAATGTTAGTCTTTCTTTCATGTTCTCATTGTTATTGTTTATCATGTTCATGATTTGTCATCATGTAATGTGTGTATCTGTAAGTTTTCCCTTGCTTCCTTTCTGGGGATTGTACTGCCCGGGACGTGCAGTCCTTGGGAAGGGGGCAATGTTACAAATCTTGTAAATAGTTGTTGTTTTTCCTGCCTTGCTTTATTTTCATTAGTTTTGGTTTTATCTGACGTCATGTTGCAAAGGTATCTGAAGATATCACTTTTATCACTGGTATACCGGCCCTGTAACGTTTTGTAGTTTTTATACTTGCCCTACATTTGATAAGCGTGAAGACATTTTCCCCGCTGAGTGTTTTTTTTTTCCTTCTTTTTAGAAATTTCATGAATGAATTGGAATACTCCAGATTTTGCTAGAAACGTTCTTGAGTGTATAAAAAGCTGGCCTTGAACACAAGTCAGTCAGTTGTTTTCAGATTTGATTCTGGTGACTCGTTTTATTCGCTATTCGCTTGGGCGAATGTTTGTTTTGCTTTTGTAATTGCTTAATTACTGTTCACGTTAGATACGTGGTGCTGAATTACTGTTGAGAGTACAGTGTAGTGTTTGCTGCCTAATTGCTGATGTTTAGCAATTGTTTTCTGCTCTTATTGTAAATAGTGTAAATACTTGTAAATAAATTTATAGTTACTTCCTCAAGATTGGAATGCTCATTTGAAGAAAGTTGAAGGTGCTACGGACTCGTTACAATAAGTTATTGCAATGAGTTTTGGTTTACTTGCTTTATTCCACCCCGAGTTTTAATATTTAATGAATATTAGGAATGCAAAAATACATGTTTGTTGAGCCACTTTTTCTTCTAAATCTATCGATGTAACTTTTAAAAATAATTATTGTTGCATATCTGTGTTTTACTTATACTACAAAACCTCTTTTCACAATATTTTTATTTTGAAAATTCTAGATTTGAAGCCCAGATACAAGTCTCATGTAAAGAAGCTTAATTATTTTTCTACATTTAATTTTAAATGTTTGAATTACTTGCTCCCAATGTAACTTTTTCTTTTAGAAAAAGGTTATAATTCTAATATTGCATGTATTAGTTGTTAATTATCTCTGCTTGGTGTCTTTTTTTTTTACACAACTTAAATTTGCAATAAAATGGAAGGTGTATTTTATGTTGTGTATTAAATAAGAATTTTTAATACTAAAACTTTAGTGATGAAGTAATAGCTTGTTGTATTCTAATGCATATTTTATTTATTTATTTTTTAGCTAGTTTTGGGGGAAGATCGGTACCTGATATTCTTATTTCTCTTATGAGCCGGGATAGAACAACAGAAATGCAGTTAGTATCAGCAAAATGGTAAGTTCCAAAAAGTTTCACTGATTATAGAGAAGTTTCTAAAATGTAATTGTACTGCAGTGCATTAGTTTCAATTTATTTGAAAAATGAATGTTTTAACATTAAATACATAAATTCTGTTTATTTTAAAGCTTGACTTATATGTTTCGAGCCGGTGCCCTTTCTGCTGATGATTCAAGAATAATATATAAGGTATACACACTTTTAACTTTGCTTTCTATAATGTTTTTATGTCTTTCTAGCTAAGATTTATTATAGTGTTTTTTAAAAAATATTGTTTGCACAATTTGTGTGGCATGTAAAGGAGGGAGGGTTATATTCTAATACTGAAATGAAGTATCAAGTGCATTTTTCATTTTGCCTTTTTTTTCTATTAGATTGATTTCTACTTTCATATATTAACTTAAATCACATTGGTATGCTTCAAGTCACTTTCAAAACTATTCTGATTTGGCTTTGAACTTTTCTTTTTGTTTTGAAGTAATTTTATTTTGTTTCTCAAACGTTGTTAAGGAATTGTATTCCATGGTTTTTTTTTTTTTTTTAAATTATTATTATTATTATTATTTTTAATGCTGTGCATCCTTCCCAAGGGTGGATACAATGGAGGGGCGATGGAGGCGATCGCCCCTCCCTTGAGGGACTCTTCTCCAGCAGTTTTTAGATTTTGAGGTTCAAAAATGGCAATTTTTGTTGATCTTTGATGATATTAAGGGAAAGGGTGGGGATTTGGGGCTCTGATCTGGAAATTTTTCGAAATGGAAAATTAAAATATTTGTAATCAACCTGTGTTAACAAGGATACATAGCGTAAAAAATGTGCAAGTAAGAAAAGAAAATCAATCACCCTTCCCTTGGAACATTTCTGGATCCGCCCTTGATCCTTCCCCCCTCCACCCCCCACCCCTCTCCTTAAAATTTCTATTAAGCTTTGTACTTAATATATCATTTATCAGTGGCATGTATCCTCTTATTTGTAACACTGTCTAGCAACCTTCCAATTTTCCCTCCTTTCTTTTTCTAATCATATTCTTTAAATTCTCTGCGATTTATTCATACATGTGTTTGTTTCAATATAAACTGTATTCTCAGTGTGTGTTTCTTTTTCAGGCACTTCCTACTTTGGTACGTATGTGTCAAAAAGATGTTGCACCTGAAGAAAGAGTTGAAGGAGCTGAAACTTTAGCATACCTTACTGAAGTAGATACTGAATTACAACGTATAGCTAGCATTAGTGATCATCTAATACCGACATTGTCCGAACTTCTGAAGTTTCGAACCCCAGTTCAAAACGGAACTGATGTAAATGATGATGTCGCCAACGGTGATGAAATAAAAATAGATACAGTTCCAAAGGTCGGTGTTGTTTTTTCAGCAAGCTTCTATAGAATATTAATATAATATAATCATTTTCCTCTTTTATTTTTATTTTAGGCTGTTCAAGAAGTGAAAATGGCTCAAGAAATGAAACAAGCCGCTTTCAAAGCATTTTCTTCATTAGCTGCAAATGATGAAGAAATACGAAAGAAGGTATAACACTCTGAATGTACTTTTTGTTATCTCGACCAATCAATAATCTCAATTTCCATTGCTGTAACCATTTGATCAGACTACTTTTGGCAAGTCTTCATCTTGGGTTTCATTAAACATCTCTCTTTTTTTTTTTTAATTGCATACTTAGTAAATTGCTCTAGCCTAAACTTAGCTTTAACCCTTCACTGCACGATTTTTTATATTTTCATGAAAAAAATCATTTGTTACCTTTTAAATACCCCTGAGTTCAGGAAAAATGAAGAAAAAAATTAATCTTAAAAATGTGCACCAAAAATGATGTTTTAATTGTTTGTTCTATATATGGCACAAAGCACATAGCATATGCTTTGTATACCGATAAGTGTAATAATCTACAATGTGTTTTGTGCCATAAGTGGTATAAACAAATTTTCCACTAAGTGTATTTAAACATTTTTAGAACAAAGGAAATAATGACTAAGCACACTTCTAACGGAAATGCAGACACTCTTTCTTTCAAAAGCAAGAACTGTAATACCTAGACTAGTGCAACTAACTAGTGCATAAAAATCACACTAAACTGTTATAGCAATGTTCCAGAAGGGGCACAAAGCTCAGTTTAACTGCATTTAAAAATCATAGGAATATATGTGGGTTTATTTGGTTTGTGCCAGATCTGGCACACCGTGCAGTGAAGGGTTAATCTAGGACGATATCAATAAACAGTGAGGCTCATGGTTTTGTCAATTCAATGCCTTCAAATGATGAAAAGGTATAAAAAGATTAGACATTGCTTGGTTTCTTTGTAAAGCATTCATTTATTATCAGAGTTAATAACTATAATTTATGCATTGCACAAAAATCAAATTCAGTTTCAGTTTATGTTTATTCCAGATAATCGACACTGATACATTAATGGAAAATGTAGTTGGTGCTTTCTCAGACCCAAATCCTCGTGTTCGCTTGGCTGCTGTTAGGTGTCTTCACAGTCTATCTCGATCAGTTCAACAGCTACGCACAACATTTCAAGATCATGCTGTTTGGCGACCCCTCATGAAATTATTGCACAATGCAAATGATGACATCTTAACAGTTGCATCGAGTACATTGTGCAACCTTCTGTTAGAGTTTTCTCCAAGCAAAGAGGTAAAAAGACATTCTCTCTCTCTCTTTCATTTTCTCTATTCTTATTTTGATGCTGGTGAGTAGATGAGTAGTATTTCCTGTTTCGTTTTTATGTTGAATTTATTACAGTGAAACTATGAGGAGCCTCCTCTATTTAGTGACCACCTCTATAAACCGTTAATTTTCCAATGCAACGATAAAATTGGTGGCAATTGACCCCTATTAAAGAGCTTCACACTTCTGTGATTTTTTCAATCTATATCTATAAAAATGAGTGTATGTATACTTGTTCTCTATACAGATCCACAGTTTGCGTCATATTTTCATCAAACTTGACACAGAGGTTCCTTGATGCCCTAGAATTCTCATAGGCGGGGTCTTGAAATTTTAAAAAATCTAAAAAGCTCAAATTTAAATTTTTTGTCAAAAATGACCCTTTTATAGGAATCTAGCCTATTTATATTGTAATCGAGATAGGCCTTTTAGCATTCAAATTGATGAAATTTAAGATTTTTAAATATGAGTATTTTCCAACATTGATTACGATTAAAGTAATGAATTTTCAATTTAAGGCTCACCTATTTCCTTTTAGCATTGAAATAAGTAAAAAACAATCAGAATTCATGTGGACTTTATAAAAAGAACCACGGATTTGAATTTCAAATTTGCAATGCGACGACAGTTGCGTCTGTAATGGAGATAAGCCTTCAGAACGAGAAATAGATTTATTTCTGAGTTATAATAATTTTTACTTTGTAGGTGGGAACAATTAATAGAGAAAAGTTAATATTTTAAATTTGGCGGGTGAAATTGATGCAATTTTTTCACTTCCATGTGCATATATTTCATGCCAGTGGACGCGGCAAAGCACAGACAACATTTATCTTTAATTTTCACCTTTTGATAAGACTATTTTTCTGTAAACGTTTAACTTTCTGTAATATTTTAGTTTTTTTTTCAAAGTTTGTACCTAAGAGACAGATTGATGCAAATTATTTTATACCCATATGAATAGAACTCTTTCAAACTTTTTTTCCCTGAATGCTATGTTGTATTAATAAGCACCCGGGCAACGCCGGGTATTAAGCTAGTTCTCACTATTTTTTAAAGTACCCATTAGAAAAATAAAACTATGAGTGAACTGTTAATGTATTGAACATCAATTTTTAATGAATTAATCTCTTTTTGAAATTGCTTCTCATACTCACGTTTTTTACTATCTAATATTTTGATTTATATTTTGAAAATTAGACTAAATTTTACGATTTTTTAAAGGTATCTTGTACTTAAAATAGAGCTTCATAGCCTTCACCATTTATTAATAGAAACTTAATTTTTTGAAACATTTCGACACCAAACATGTATTGAATCGAAAAGATGAATGACTTGTTTGAAATTTTAATCGTTTTACATCTTGTAATTATTCAAAGAGTTTTGAAAGTTTCTAGTCATTTTGACACATGCTTGCTTTAATGTGTATATCTTATGTATCATTTTAACAATTAATTAATATTTTCAACTTCACTATAGTTGTTGTGGAATGAATGGTATTTAATTCTTTTTGGTGAAATATTGTACTTTGCAAACACTGTTATATATATTATTGTAAATATTTGTTTTGATAAAGGCTCTAAGGTTTTGCTGAGTAACATTGAATTTCAGCTTCTTTTTAAATATTATCAAAATGCATGTAAATAAAAACTTTATTATTCATTTCTTTATTTATTTTTATTCTGCTAAATTGAACCCTTACATAGTATAGCTTTCTGATTTCTTTAATTATGTTCATTTTTTAAACATAAGTAAGATTTTTTTTTAATATTATTTAAAATCAATCATTAAATAAACTTTTAAATGTGTGACTTGATATCTGCTTGCAAGAAGCCGAAGACTTTTGTTGCTGCAGCAAAAATTTTTAAGTGGCTCCCAAAGCTTTTTCTAGTAAATAGCCACTAGCTTCCAAAAAAAAAAACCCTGTCTGCACCATCATTTTCAGGTTTAAACTCAAAGTCAAGAAAAGTCTTAAATAGCGCCATTCAGCATATCCAGTGCCCAATATTAGCCCAGCATGCTTTCAAGAAAATGAACTTTGCTGTAACAAATTTTGAAAGCATTCCATCTGTTACCATCAACAGTGGTGAAGCTGCCTTCTATTGAAATGTTAGTTTGCATCACTTCTGCAGCTTGACAGGAAAAATAAGGGATTCACCTTTCATTCAATGCAGTTCTTCAATCTGAATATGAAAAGAAAGTTGTCAATCTTCAGAAAGGATTTAAAAAAAACTAGCATTTAAAAAGTGGGCTTCACCCTGAATATGGTCAAGTCACTATGGTTGATGTTAAAAAAATGTTTTGGTACTGCATAAAGCATATATGCTGTTTGAGTATTTTTCTTTCCAAAATATATTAATGTTCCTATGAGCAAAATTAAGTAAATAAAAGCATCACAATTTCTTTAAATAATTTGCACTTATTTGTAAAAATTTCATTAAGTTAGTCAAACAGTTCAGGCAGTCAGCACCTCTGTTGATGACTGATTTGTTTTAGAACGACGGGTGGTCACTTCCGAGAAGTTTCACTGTAGTACATTTGTATATTTTAAAATGATAATGCCTCTCCCACAATACACACTCAATCTTTTCGCCAGCATATTTTCATTTTTTAATGGAATTACCGAGATGAAAGAATCTCGATAATCATTCCAGTGGTTTTCCACTCAGCCAATCCTGGAGTGTGGTGCTGTAGAACTCCTTTGTGGGCTAACTCGAAGAGAAGACCCTTCATTGCGCTTGAATGGAGTGTGGGCGCTCATGAACATGGCTTTCCAGGCGGACCACAAGATTAAGGCACAAATATTAACTGCTTTAGGTAGCGAGCATGTCTTTCGGCTGCTGTCGGACTCTGACGTAGATGTCCTTATGAAAACGTTAGGATTGCTGAGGAATCTTCTCTCCACCAAGCCTGTAAGTAGTGTATGTATGATTTCAATTTGATTTTTGTTCAGTGCATTATTCATTATTAGTGTATTTCATCTGTATTATAATGATATGTAAAATGCATTTGCTTAACCTTTAAGAACCGGGTGGTACACATGCTGTGCCTCAAGTCTTTTTTCCTTTGAGGATGGGGTTGAAATCTTCGCTTCTACCCTTTGAAGCAGGAGATTTTTCCAAGATTTCATAGCCCCTTACTGGGGGACTACAGCTTTGTATTCGAACGGCGAAGTCATAAAACCTAAGTGCTTGCCATTGGACCTTCCAGTTTTCAGAGGAAAAGAGATCTACCGTTCAACAGTTGTACCGCCCGTCTTGAAAGAAAAACTTCTATACGAATAGCCCGGATCCAAAAGGTTGAATTTGCCATTAATATTGATAGACTAATCATTTGTTGAGTATTTTTTCCATGGGCGGATCCAGAAAATTTTCAAGGGAGGGGCGATTGATTTTATTACTCAATTTTTACTATATATAATGGTTTGCAAATATTGATCATAAAAGTTTCGCACCTCAATTCCGAAACATTTCCGGGGGAGAGCCCAAACTTCCTGTTTTCATCATCTTTAAACTACCTCTAAAATTAAGTTTTTTGAACTTCAGTATAAAAAATCTACTGATGGTGGGACGATTGCCCCATTGCCTCTTCCTTGTATCCACTCTTTTTTTTCCCAACCGAGAGAGAGAGAGAGAAAAAAAAAACAATCTCGTGGTCTTTTTAATTTTTTGAAAACACAATAAAGGTCTTTTTATGTGTTTATTTTTTAATGGTGCCTGCTTAATCTGGTTGATATTCGTTCCTGTTTCATTTTGTTCATTGCACAATTTTGCAGTTTTGTTTCTCCCGCATCAGAAAATATATATTTGTCATTTGATTTAGTGCACTGCTTCTTCAGTGAGCATTTTGCTATTGCTATAAAATCCTCTTCTTTTTTTCTAAGTTTCTTGTTTGTTTCTCTGTGTTTGTCAAGTTTGTAAAGTATAAGTATCGAAATTAGTTGCATTTTGCAGAGCTATATTCAAAATCTGTTTATGTTTTAGATAAGGCTAGTTTGGATCTTATACCTGCATACATAATAATAATGTGACTGTTAACCATATATGATCTTTACTTTTGATGTTCAAATCCTGATTCTATTTTTTGAATCATTTTTCTCAAATGTAAAAGGACTCCCCCCAGATAAAATGCCACTTAAATGAAATGTAATATATTAATTCTCCGAATTGAATCAAATAAAGCGTTTTTTTTTTTTTTACCCAATAAGCATTTTATTGTTGTTGATAAATTTTTTAAATTTTGATAGGTTTTTTTATTTATTTATTAGTTTTTTGAAGAGGATTACATAATTTTTAATGGAAAAAATATATTAACAGCATTGTTCAAAAAGTGCTACTACTCTGTTTGTGCATTATTTTTTGTTGATCTGTTTCATCAGATGAGTGAGCCATATTTTGTTTCAAGAAATCAGATTTAAATGTTAAAGTATGTTCGACAAAATTTGCAGTCAAACTTACTAAAGGAATATTAATCTAATGCTAGAAAGTTGATATTGATGTTTAGGAAAGTAGGTTTGTTTAGTTCTGGATGGACCTTCCTGTGAATTTTGAAGCTAGAGAATCCGGGTATCAATTTGAATTACTTTTTTGTTGAAAAGTTACTGCTGAATACAGATTAATCTACATTTCAATGCTTTTAACTATGCTGTTTAATTTGCAAACCTTTTTTACCCCACTAATATGTGGAAATTAGACTGCATAATTTTAAGATAATGCTGTATATACTAGTACTGCAATCTTTTATCATATGGTCTTAGTTCCTCACTTTTCTCGTAATTTCATGAAAGTTAAAGGCCTTAATCATGTCAGGGAAAAATTCAATTACACAGCTATTTGGGACCATCCAAAAACTTCGATGTAAGCGGAAATTCGAGTTAAGCAAAGTCAGTCGAGCTATGCGGAGTTGACTATGTATATAAAAATGTTGCACTCAGGCAACTGGATTTAGCTTTATATAACTGGCCTTATAAAGAGTAATGTGTAAATGTAGGGTGTTATGTTGTTTATGTACCTATATTCTGTTCACTAAAAAGATAAACCAAAAGAAAGCAAATGGGGTTTCTTTAAGATTTACCACTTTTAGAGATTTCCTCTGCAATAAAAAAGTAAGCCAATATTTGTGGGCTGCTTGCCGCACCAATTTGTGATTGTAGGTGCCAAACAGGTGATTAATGCTGCCACGTGGTGTATTTTTTTTTTTTTTAATTTACATTTAATTTATCTTCCTCGTGACTGCTGTATAGGGTAAAAATAATTATTAGTACTGCTATATGAGATATTATTCAGACACAAATGTTGCAATTTGAAACCATTCATCCTGTATTTTATTTGCAAAATAAGCATGTTCTAATTAAAAAATTAATATTTACAGCACATAGACCACATCATGGGGCTTCACGGGAAACAAGTAATGCAAGCAATTGTGCTCATTTTAGAAAGTGACCATAATGCAGAAGTGAAAGAACAAGCTCTTTGTATTCTTGCTAACATAGCAGATGGTGACTTTGCTAAGAACTTCATAATGTCAAATGAAGATGTTCTTAAAAAATTGACTACTTATATGGTAATTATTATTTTGCTACTATTTTTAAAAGTAAAAGGTTCTTTCATTTAACAATCCAGGCAACAAGCATTGCTTGGATCCTGAATGCTTCATAAATTGTTTTGTTAATAAATGGGAAATAATTCTTTCTTTAATTAGTTCAATTACTCGAAGTACTTTTGCAATTCTTCACTGTATGTTTCGCTTTCTCCTTTTAAATTTATTTCAATTATCACTGCAAGGTTTTTTTCTTTCCCCCTTCCAGCATATGTAGAGTTTTAGTTTTAATGAATAGGAAATGTTTTTATGAGACAGTTAACAGTTTAAATGAGAAATAAAAATTTGAACAATATTCACATTTACTTTTTTTTTTTTGGCTAGAACTGTTTTAGGAAGTCTTTTTTGGTTTCAACCTTGCTGTGAAAATCTTCACAAGCTAATCTGATGCCAATTGTACGTGTAAGGTTACAAATGCAGAAGTAGTTATCCTAAATAATTCTTCACAGTTAACTATTTTTAGACTTTTTGGTTACCTATATTCAAATTTATCATTCACTAGGACTTAAAGTAAACCGGCCTTTACTTTGTCTGAAAACCGGGATGACTGGCATGCCTGTTATTAGTCCCGAGTGATCAAGTCTTAGTTTGATTTTCTTTATGCCTAGGTGAGGCTTGGACCACAGTGAATTTTGCATTTTTTCTTGAAAGTATTCAAGCCTATATAAAATAACAACTGTTTTCAATGCATTATTCAAAATCTATACAGCCCCATTGAAGTTGTAATTTTTAATAGTGTAACCCTTTTTATGTAGTAAGTGCTGTATTACCATATTTTATTTGCTTGTTCTTTAAAATACTACTTCTGTTAAAATATTGAGCCTTGTCAAAATGTATTTTCTATTTGCAGATGCATTCAAATGTAAAACTTCAAATAGCTGCTACTTTTTGCATCTCTAATTTAGTTTGGAAAGAAGAAGAAGGTAAGCTTTCACTATGTACAATGCAAAAATATATTGATTGAAAAGTTAAATACACAGCCCCTCGTTGTATCATTCATTTGGATACTCTCTATGCTTACATCTCCAAAAATATTAAAATCTATTTAAAAAAAAACACAATTTTGAAACCATTCCTGAAAACACATGGCATAACTCAGAAAAGCTCTCCTCTTTTTTTTGTCTATAAAAAAAAAAAAAAAAAAAAAAAAAAAAATCAGGGAAAATAGCAGGGAAAGAAGAGATTGTGATGTTAAGCATTTGGAATGAGTATTTTTAAGAGTAGAGTAATGGTATTTTTAATTTCATTTGGAATGTTTGATATATTTTCATTTAAACTCACGGTAAGACTTCAAAAATACCAATTGCATTTTTTTCTCCCCATGATGCTTCTTTTCATTTTTTTTTTATTTATTTTATTTATTTTACAGGAGTGAGATTTTTCAGAGTTTCATATAAATTTCAGACGAACCTTAAATTTTTAAAGAAGTTTTCAAATTTTTAACCATTTAAAAATTATCTTTTGTCCATTTTTCCCCATTTTGTATATGCTAAGATCTTACCAAGGAAGGCAGGCGAAATCAACATTGTACTCTAATTCTCCTAATCTTAAGTCATGCCAGTTTTTTGAAAAAACCTTCGAAGAGCAATTCTAGTTTACAGAATGATGATAGAAGAGTGCAGTGGTGCAAGTGCTGCGCCAATTGCGCCACGCTGCGCCAAATCAAGAATCTTGCGCCATCCTGCTCCCAAACGCACTTTTTGATCGAAATTGCGCCTGACTGCGCCAAAACGGCCGTTTTTCTAGCGAATATCGCGAAAAAGTGGCATAACTTCTGCTTTTGTTAACCGTACGTTATGACGGTTGCTATGGCGATATTCTGAACACGTGCGTTGCGAAAAATATTCTCCTTATCTGAAATTTCAATCCTTTTGCATCTTGCAAAAATTTTGATATTTTTCACGATCCAAAATTATTTTGACATATGCTACCTCAGCTTAACTTGTTTTATGTTTTATTTTGAGAAAAAAGTAATTTATTATTAGAAGCATGTCAACATCTAGCATTTACGTCGCGGACAAAGCTTCCTATGTTGAAGATTTCAATCCAAATGCATCTTGCAAACATTTAAATATTTTTGACAATTAACCGTTATTTTGACAATAGATACCTTCCATTAGCTTATTTTAGCTTATATTTTGAGAACAAATAATTTATTTTTTCTATTTATTTTCCTATTAATTTTTGCAAGCTTGATTTTAATAAGCATTAGGTTATCCATTGCTTCATTTTTTGGAAAACAATTAAAACAAGCACATAATGTTTAATTATGGCTTTGTACTGAAAGGCAGTATTTTGAAAATTTGAATTTGTAAAATTATAATTTTTAAAGCTTAAAATAGAATTTTCCATGCTACTAGCATCAGTGCTCCCATTAAGTCATTAAAGGAAAGATAAAATTTTGATGTGTTGTACAAAATTCAGAGATACTTTATGGCAGCACATAATTATCTCATTGTACTGTTTAGAAGTTCTGTAACCAGTATTCTGTAGTCATTTTAAGTTTTGTAACCAGCACAGATATAAGGCATTAAAAGCAGAGAGACACAAATTAAAAGTGAAGCAGTATGTATACTGCTATCGTATACGATAGTTACACAAGAAGCTTAATCCAATCAAGAGTCATCAGATTCTTTATTAAATTTGGCAAGTCAGCTGTTAAGAACAATGTCTTGTCTGAAATCAAGTTGCAAAATGGATGTTAGAAGATGCAGATAAGTTATGAGAAAGAGAAAGAACAGTAGAACAAAAAGAAACTAAGTTAAACTTTTAAATTAAGGTTTTTCAATTTTTTGACCACAAAATCCAATTTTGCACAATAAAACATAAAAAAAACTTTAGTTTACTTTTCAAGCACAGGTAGTTCCTCAATTTTAAGTTAAAGCCCATTGTTAACAAAAGAAAATCCAAATGTTATTGATAATTATGCAACTAAAAAACAAATGTCTAAATTTTTCATATTGTCATGGAAGCTTTAAACCAAACGTTTGTATTTCATTTTTGACCACTACGAATGCGCTTCTAGGTTATTCATGGATTGGATTCTTTTCTAAAAAATAAAAAAGGATTGGTAGTATAAATGTAATTGTAAAAAAGTGGATGAGTTTATTGTTTCAATTTGACTTTAAATGAATGTTCCAATTTCAGGGGTCTGGCCAGAGGAAATTCGGGTCCGTTAACGGACCCTTCACAAAAATACGATCAAGCAAAACGGACCCTTCACAAAAATACTATCGAGCAAAACGGACCCTTCACAAAAATACGATCAAGCAAAACGGACCCTTCACAAAATGCTGATCAAACAAACGCACATTTCACACATTATTCATTCAAAAAGCAAATCTGAAATCAAAATAATGCATAGCATATTTCTGTGTAAAAGCCCATAACGTTTGGGCCTTTTCTGAAGTTAAAGAAGGGAATCGCTTATCCGGCAACTTAGCGAAAAAAAAAAGTCGGCACTTCTTGCTTGGCCCTGCGATGCTCGGGCAAGCAAAAAATCTTTAGTGTAAAATGTAGCACTTTGTGTAGGTTTCTTTTAAAGAAATTAACAACTTAAAAAAGGTAGTTGTTTTGTTTTAATGGTTCTGCTTGTTTGTTTTATCATATGCAAATCAAAGTGGCTTGCTGCGATGTTGCTGTTATAGATTTCTCTGGAAGTGCAGAGTAAGGATTTTTCTCCCTGCTATGAACTTAAACATAGGAAATAATAATAATAGCAATTATCAGGGGAATGAACTTAGAACTGCAAACAGATAGCGAGGGTTGGAGAAAAAATGGGATTGCTTCTTCTTAGAGCGATCAGCTATTTAAAATTAAAATTATCTCCATCTGACGTCTTTGATGCGATGTTTTGACCTTATTTTGACAGAAAATTATCTTTTTTAGTTTCATTTATTTATTATTATTATTTTTTTTAATGCTTACAAGGGTGGTGTTTTAGTTATATTCAGGAATTAATGTATTTTTGCGTCTGTTAATATTAGAAGTCTGGTATTGTTTTTTTTTGCTATGTTTCCCTACTGTATTTTTCCTCCGAATTTTTGGCGAATATGTCGGTGATTATTAATGACATTCATCATATAAACCTGATTAAATGCAGATCTAAAATTTTTGACTTTAATAAATTATCAAAAATCGTTTTTATATTTCTGATGCTTTCATTTTGAAAAAAGCGATCTCTGCATCCGATATGAAAATCGAATTTTACTTACTTTTCAAGCTAATTACTCTTTTTTAGGAGGCAAATAAATGAAAATTCGCTTTATTTTTTGCTCAGATCATTATTTTAAATTTTTTAAAGCAAAATTAACTGTTCTTTTATGAGTCTAAATGTTAAACGATCGTTCCATTTTATTTTGCATTAATTGTGGAAACACATTAATAACATGTTTACCATATACCTTTGAAATGCAATTGTAAAAAAAAAAAACAAAAAAAATTATTTTATGTTCCGTTTTTATGCTTTTGATGTCACTTGAATGATCACTTTGAAAACTGCAATCTCTTTGCATCCGCTACAGGAATCGGACTTTTCGCATTTTTGATGTTTAATATGCTTTTTTTTCGGAAAATAAATGAAATTTATGTTTATTTTTCATTAAATTCAAAAAGAAAAAAAATTTTTTTTTGCTTTTTTTTTTCAAAATTGTTTGATTTTCACAAAATTATTTGATTTTTCACAAAATTATTTAGTTTTTCACAAAAAACGGACCCTGTGAAAACTCCTGGACAGACCCCTGAATTTCTATATCCTTGTCTCTGAAATTTAAGTACAGTGAAACATTTTACTGTTCACCTATTGAAACCACATCTAGTATTTTAAAACTATAACTAAAATTTAATAATAGATAATCAGTGCTTAGTTAAAATGCAAATATATTTCTGTACCTTAATGCAAAAACAACCAATGTCAAAATTCGTCGAATTGAGATATTCGGGTTCAAAGATTTGAGTCTCCATAGGAATGTGTTAGATTTGGTTTCTTAGTTTCGCTCCACTGCTGAGGCGGTTTGTTTTAAAACATTGGTTGTTGTTGTATATGACAGAGGATACCTTTTGGTCCCCATTACGATAAAAAACTTAAAACATCAAATTTTTGACATTGGTTGTTCTTGCATTAAGATACAGATTTAAATTACTATAAATGTATGTGTTTATCACAGTCACATAATATCTTACTCGAGCCTGCTCCTAAACACAATTCTGCCGCTCCCAAATGGTATTTTCCCTGCTCCCGAAGATGCTCCCAAACCACATTTGGTCACTTGCACCCCTGAGAGTGTTCTAACAAAAGTATTGCTACAATTTTTTATGTATAGTTTCCAAAATATTCTGCATCATCATATATTTTATATTTAAAAGGCATGGGCAAGTATTAAAATATAGTTTAAGTTCAAAATAAGGTTTCAGGATTTCTTTTCTTTGCAATTTTAGTCTTTAGTCTTCTCACATATTGCACTTTCATGCCTATATTTAAATTGCAAAGCATGAAAGTGTGCTTGGTTAAAGTTTTGAAAGTTAGTTTAAATTTTCATTGCCTGGTAGAGGCTTTAAAAATTTCTCTGAATATAGATATCCTTAGGCAAAAAAAAATAAATAAATAAAATAAAATAAAATAAAGATGAGAAAAGAAGAAACTTTTTTGAATCAAAAAGAAAAAACAACCTGATTAAAATAGATTTTATGTTTTATTCACTTAACGATATTATCTAAGCTTAAAGCAAGTGATATGATCTTGTACATCATGCAAAATTTCCTGCTTCTAGGAGAGAAGAAGAGATTCTTACACCAGTCAATCATGGTTGACCTCAATTTTGTTATATGTTTTACTTATGTGTGAACAAGTGAACAACATAAAAAATCGACCAAATCTTAGAAAATGAAGCTTTTTGTATTGATTTATGACATTTCTAATAAATTATAAAATTTTAAATACACTTTAGGTGCATTAGAAAGGCAAGCAAAATTGAAAGATTTGGGAGTTCAACAGTTACTTCAGCAGTTACTATCAACAAGTGACACAACACTTTTTGATAGGTAGGTATTTTCATGATGAATTTCTTAAAGTTGGACTGTTGCAGTCTTCTTTCTCTATTTTATAATAATTTTTGCTTTAAAATGGTTAAAAATATATCAAATGAATATGTTGTATAAGGCAATGAGTAACCGCTCCTAAGCAAGGGCTAAGGCAGGAACATGCAATACACCGCCAACTCGGCTATTTCGATCCATGGACTGCAGTTTCGTGCTTATTATGCACTCATCAGCATGGAATACGAAAGTAGCCGAGTTGGAGGCAAAAATCCTCTTATAGAGCAAAGAGAGCCCAAAAAAAACTGGTAGCCAATGTGGAATTAGAATACCAGCGAGCGACCGTACTTTTTTACGGTACAACTCGTAAATTTTTAGGCAGAGCTTGGGTTGTTGAGTTGGCTCAAATGTAACGTAAGTTACCACAGAATGTTAATAAATGTACATAAACATTTGGACCTTGTTAAAATAAACTCCAAGGAATGTTAAATTCAGTTTGTCTTTACTTTAGTTTGTCTTATCTGAAGAACAACACATTACAAACTATTGGTTGTCGATTGAAATGTAGTTAATCTTAGCAGTAATTTGTTTTAAGTGTATTCATTAACCAGATTTGAATTGTATAGGTATTACTTATTGTTTTAGTTGATAACTTATTAAACAATGCTGTATTTAAGGTAATTGTACTACTGAAAAAATAACTCCAATTGCTAATTTTTATGCATGTTACATAAAATAGTTATGTATTACGTCCTTGTTATAAAACATATAGATTTCAACTAAAATACAGTTAATAAGCCTTGAATCCTTTTAACTGGTATTTTCATAATGTCTTGATGAAAAGTTCCTACGGTTGCTTTAGGATTTGTTCTGCGTGTTTCGCTTAATTTAAAGGCTGACACTCATATGCAAAAGCTGGCATCCCTGAAAACTAATGTCAAAGGTTCATTTCTGCCTATAAACCAAATGTCAGCAGTTTCATCTCATCTGTTGTTTGACTGTCTATGTGGCTGGAAGTATGTATGGGTTACCAAAACATCAGTGTTGGCTGTCCCCTAGTACTTTTTAATGTATTTTATCATAAGATCTTCACATATGTTTCTTGCTCAACGCAACAATCATTAGCCGCAGACTGTTGAAATTTCATCTGTAGGACCTGTGTAAAATCGGATTGTGAACCTCCCTTTTTGGTTGCTATTTGGCTGGTCGTCTTGACACTCTTGTCTATTTGTATATGTATCTTGCATATTCCAAATGCTGGAAATCCTAGAGTAATGATATTTTTATGGAGTATGATTGTACACCTGTTGCTTTGATTTAGATGTTTCAAAGGGCTCTTTATTTAAATTATTAATTTTTCCTGTATCAAGTCAAACTATGTAAGTAGTCTCGCTTCAATAGTGTTTTGAAACACTAATGTTTTTTCTTGGATGTGTTAGTGAATCTGTTGTCTTAATGTTGAGAATCAATGTTTTGCCTTTAATGTCCCGTTTGGTGTACGAAATTAATATTTTCTTGTGCGTATATTATTTCTCTGATTGTTTTATTTTTGTGTTTGCTTTTTGTAATGTTCTTTATAAATATTGTTTCACATTTTCAAATATTGGAATATTATCTTTTACAAAAAAATTTAATGTTTATTAATAGATATTGATTTAAAGAAAAATTCATAACACAACATTCTACGTGAATTTTACTATTTCTTTATTTTTTTTTTCTTTAGGGTGAAAACTGCTCTGCATCAATTCCCCAGTCAAGGAACCTGAATAAAATTTTTTTATATAAATTCTCCAATAAATTTTACTGATGTGTCTTAATGTTTGCTTTTATTTGAAAGTTACAATCTTCATTGGTTCAAAGTCAAAACTTTCATGAAAAAGTTCCAAACATCTTCATCACTTAACTTCACAAAAGATAGCACAAAACTGTTATTTTAAAACATCAGCTGTTGAACTTCTCAAGGGAACTCCCAATCTTCTAAGATCACCAAAGTTAACACAGGATTGCTTCAGAATTCAGGAATTTTAATCTAAGTTCGCTTGATTAAGGCCTGGAACCCCCTTGTCATTTTCCCTTAACACCACTTAAATTTCGCTTTTAGGATTTCAATTTGAAGACATTTTCAAGGCAGTTCTCGCAAACTGCACACCTCTGTCTGTTCTCTGATACACTTGCACGGCCAGAATTATCTTCTGGAGGGGTTTCTAAAGGGAGTGATCAAAACAGCCTTTTTGTGTGTATTAATTGTATTTAGATTAACAAAAATGTTAAAATCAAAACTTCTGAAAGGCATCCCCCCCCCCCCGCTGCCAGATGTAACCAGACTTCCTAAAGTTGTGTTTTTGGGACGTGTAACTTTTTGCTGTTGTTTTTATTGAGGCTGTAGGGGGGGGGGGGGGCTTTTGAAACCTCATTGACTTTGCTTTTCACTATATTTGGAGTTCTACTTTTGGTCACTACTGTTTGGAGTTCCTCACAAAACTTCTTTCCCTACCCAGGAAATAATCCTTCGTTTGCCACTGAGTGAACTGGACATTTTCTGCACATTTTCTCTTTAAATATATCAAAGGTAAATTTGTTTCCTTTCTTTCGAGCAATATATGTACGCTGCACGGCTCACCACAAAATAGAGATTAAAAATATCCCCAAAGACAAGTGTCATATCTGTAGCTCGGAACCAGAACGATGTAAGTCCAAAAATTGCGATTTTCACTTTATTAGTGAATTGTATGTAGAATCTCATTATGCATTGACCCATGAGAACGGTATTCTATAAAACAAATTCCTTCACAATTATTTAGCAGCGCGAATCCCATCCTTTGCATGCATCCGACAATCATTTTTCCCTTCTCCTGAAAAGTTGCAAAAATGGACTTTCGTTAGTCTGGTTCTGAGGTACAGATATTTAAATTGAAGTAGAAAATTTCTACATTAATTTTTAAATTTTTTTTACCTTGAAAACGCCATGTCACATATTAATGGTTTGTGTGACTCATGCTCACCACACAGAAATATGTAAATTGGCATTTTCAAGGTACTAAAATATAAAATGTTTCCTTGTGCGGTCCCCCGAACCACCTCCTCCAATATCTGGGAAGGAGGATTCCATATCCCTGAAAGCACCACGGAAAGACCTCTGCCCTTCCCCAATAATTTTCGCAAGTCGGAGCCCTGCATATGCATACATTTTTCAGTTGCACCACTTGTGCATGCTGTGATGAATTTATAAAATATCGCAACTGCGGGAGATCCCATTGACAAATCAAACAGCGGAATCCAGAAAAAAAGTGTGTCTTCAAAAATTAGGTCTGAAAGAAGTGGATCCAAAAAAAGAACAAAAAATCGCGTGAAAAAGATTTTCACACTAAGGCAGGGATTCAAGTGAAACAGGCTATCGCAAACTGCAATCGCTACTAGAAATGAATTTCATTAGAACGTTTCTTGATAAAAACATCGTGACGTTTCCCTATGAAAAACGAGCTAGATAAAACGTCACTGCCTACTTGGCGAATAAGAAGAGATGGCCGACTGCTTGTGAACTCTTATTGGCTCCGCTCGTAGTGACGTCAGTGCCAAGTTAAGCTGATGATAATGTAATTCATTTCCAGTAGCGATTGCATTCGAAGCGATCGCAGTGCTGTTTCACTTGAATCCCTGCCTAAGTACGGGATTCAAGTGAAACACGGACGATCGCAACTCACCAATGCAATTGCAAACTTCCAGTAGCGATTGCAATGGTGTTCCACTTGAATTCGGCCCTTAGTTAGTACGGAATTCAAGTGAAACACGGACGATCGCAACCCACCAATGCAATCGCAAATTCCCAAATTTAG
This sequence comes from Uloborus plumipes, assembly GCA_038373865.1. NCBI lineage: Eukaryota > Metazoa > Arthropoda > Arachnida > Araneae > Uloboridae > Uloborus > Uloborus plumipes. The sequence continues at coordinate 13,158 of JAXGGA010012115.1, read as the reverse complement.
ATTCAAGTGAAACGTTACAGTCGCTACGAGATACGATTCTATTGTAATTCGACTTCTAGTAAAGGCCTTGTCACACGATCCAACTTTTCCCCCGATTCCCTCCAATTCCGGGCAACACCAACTTGCCTCAACTACTTTGGCCAACACTGACGTCATCATTTCTATTGTCCGACGCTCGTCCAATATAACACAGGAATTCTGGTGAAACACTGTTTGCGCAACTTTTTGCGCGCGCAACGCAGAAAAATTGCGTATTTCCTCCCCTCTTTTCGTAAACCGGATTCTGGTGAAACGGTTGTTTCCGCAGATAAAGGCGATGTCAAAACTAAAGTGACTAAGCGATGATCTTGCATTACCTGGACGTAGCACACGATAAGAAATTTAGAGTAACCAATGAGAACAGAGTTCTTCGCGGAAAAAAAGCGCGGCGCGCTTTTTTTTTTCACTTTTCGTTCCAGCTATTTCATTTTGCAGGCGGATTCACACTAGACCCGGACAGCGAGAAGTCACCCGGGCCGGGAAAAACGGCTGACAATTCACACTGCAGAAAATCTGTCACGGGTAGGACGGCTTTATCAATTTGTAACAATTTAATTAACATGAAGTAATGATCTTATTATGATATTCGTATTAACGCAAAAAACTGCAGCTTGATGGGGTTTAACACATGGTAATATTTCTGGATTTCAGAAAATATATTAAACGATTTAAATTTCAGAATTAATAAGAGAAAGCAAATGAAAAAAGCATTCAACATATTTCGAGTGTGGTGCAATTTTAGTCTGACTATTATAATGAGGAACGCAAACATTTGACGCAGTAAAAAATGTCAAGAATTTCGTCGAATAATATATTATGATGTATGTAATAATATATTATAATTTATGTAAATGATTCAAAACCAATGATAAGATGACCTCCAAAATAACATTAAAGAAAAAGAGAATTCTTATTTTTTTTAAACAGAAAGTGGTTTCAAAAATAAATAGTCAAGCTTTGCTCATGAAGATTTTTGCTACAGTAGTTTCACTTGACTCACTTTAAAATATTTTCGAGTTTATAGCAAAAGTTAATTTCTGATAAAGTTCAAATTTTATTACTTATAACTACTCCAGATAGCAAATATTTAACAATAATAAATTTTCTACCAAGCAAAATATTTTGAAGATGTTTGAAAAGGCTGAAAATATTAAAAAAAAACTAGATTTGCTTCCATGTAAAAAATAGCGGTACAGTTAATAGAATTTTAAATATGCAAGACCTAGTTTTCATTTTTGAAAATTTCTCTCCGCTCTCGGAGGGGGCCATGGTCCCCACAGCCCCTCCTCTGGACCCGCCACTGCCAGTAAGGGGGTATGAAATCTTGGGAAAATCCCCAGCTTCAAAGGGTAGAAGAGAAGATTTCAACCCCATCCTCAAAGGAGAAAAGGCTTGCGGTACAGCATGTGTATAACCCGGTTCTTAAAGGTTTGAAAGAAAAACCATAAAAAGTGCTTTTTGTACAAAAGTAAGTAGGGAAAATATATTTCCCTTCTTGGTTGTGATCAGAGTTATGTATGAAAGTTAAAAAATAGAATGAGACTTAAAGATAAAACATAACTTTATTTTTTCGTTTAAGTACAAAAGATATTGACGCATTTGTCATACCGCTTGACAAACTTCGAAGAGCAATCCAGAAAAACTCAACTATTTGCATGCAGAAGAAACATTTAACATTTTGGTGACATCAGTATCAGCATTGCATTGACCTCTCTCTCTGAATTTGCTTGACTGCAACACTCGCCTTCCTCCAAGATTCTTCCTTAAAGCCCGAAATAGATTGAAGTCACTCAATGGGTGATCAGAGAGTGGCAGATTTAGCATGTCGCAAATGCTAGGGGCCTCCACGACTCTGGGGGCCCCGAAAAGTATTCCAAAATGCCAGGAGAATATTTTTTTCAACTCATCACTCTTATGTAGAAAATATACAACAGATCAAGTTTCCCCCTAGAGTTAAAAAGAGTTTCAGATAACACATTCCGTACCCTCTTCCAAAAGACTTTTAATTTGCTATTCATATTCTGAAATTTAAATTGAGAAAACAAAAATGAAGCAATTTTCCTGAGAAAAAATGTTTCTGACATTTATTGTCAGGGATCGAATCTACGGGGAGAGGGGATTTAGGGAACTATCCTCCTTCGGAACTCAGATACTTTCTTTTTTGACTATAAAAAAGGGCTAAAACTAGCCTTATCACCCCTCGCCTTCCACAATTTTTTTTGCTAAAAAATCCTGCCGCTGAAAAAAAAACAGTCTTGTAATAGACCGGGAAAAGTTACATTATCAAATCTAGCTCTATTTTTCGCCGATATCCTCTCATAATTTGAGAACATGCACATGTAATATGCGCTCACTCATTACGACATAAAAAGAAAATTGAGTGAAAGAATTTAGTCGTTACCAAATTAGTCCAATTTCTAAACAAAGAACTAAATTTTTTATCATACATACGTAAAATCATTACATGCAGTTACGTCATCTCACAATTTTTAAGAGGAGGAGGGGGGAGGAGGCGGAAAAAGAAATTTTTCTCAATTTCATATTACAGAAAAACAACACGCCAACATTACACAAACACAAAATTTTCTCAAAATCAGAGGGGGGGGGGGGGGCAACTGGCCCTGGCAGCAGAATATTTTCCAGCGGTTTATGCCACAGATTTGACTCTGGGAAACACTGAGAAATAAGATGCTAAACTTCAAACTGCAAGTACATGGTACCTTGGATTACATCTCGGAAAATACGATAAAAACACTTCGTTCGCTAAAATTCAAGATTTTTTTCTTTAAAAATTTAAGGGGTTCTTCCTCAATTAAGAAACAAACTGCAGCCTTTCTCATAAAATGAAACAAATTATGCTGTTTCGACTACCAGAATTCTGTTACATTTTGGATGTTTTGTCACCAACTATTTGAAGTTTATTTCAGAACTCAAGTCAGGAACTCTCCTACCTTATTTCTTGTCAATCACAAGTAGTGAAAAACAAAGTAAATAAAAAACATTCAAAGTTCATAAAGCTTTAAAAGAGCAAGAACTTTTATCCTTAGAAATTCAAAATATTTAAATTCAACATATGCCAGGGAAAAAACTTACTATATTGAATGTAAATAAATGCGCAACAGCTTACCTGAATGCAGATTCATACAATCATTGTCTTCTTTTAAGAGAGTCCTGAAAGCTAATCTAATCTAAAGCTAGAAGAAACTCTAGTCAATTGAAAAGATTAGCCATCGGGAACTATTCCCTTTTTCATTTTTTCATCTTCCTGCCCTTTTTATTCATCTTCCTTCCCTTTTTTATCATCTTCCTTCTAAAATATACATACATATTCGGTATTATATAAATTCAGACGTAGAGTAGCTTGAAGAGTTAAATCCTCCTCAACTAGCACATATGTTGACAATTTAATTGTTGTCAAGTTTCATATGATGCAAAAAATAGCTCAGAACTTAAAAAAATATATATTTTTTGAAAAATGACCACCGACACTTAAAATATGGAACAAGAGCGAAATTCTGTAAAATAAAAATGCTAACGAAGCAAGTGGCAAAACATGTACAAGTTTTACATTTGTTTCATATTTCATCGTGCTTAAATAATTGCTTTACACCATTGTTATCTTATTTTATCAGAATTAAATTAATTGAAAAGTAGTCGATACAAATTAAAACTTATAATAGTAGCTCCTGGACTTTACTGATTAAGTTCTAAACAGCAGAACAGTACAATACTCATGTCGTTTGAATATTCGATAAAACTAGATCTAACTTATGTACTTTATATTATTCAACATCATAAGTTCAAAATTATTTTGGAATATTGACTAATTATACGTTTACTGGCATGGAAAATAAATTTTATTTGACTAACTATATGTTCTTATTCTCCTCATCAACATTACTAATATTTGTGAGACCTATTACAGGTTAAATGGAAATATATGAAAATTTTAACATGTGTGTTCCGATTGACCCCTATCAGCGGGGTGAATCGGAACAGCTCGTTCTCTGTATATATGCAAATATTAACTGCTCTACATCTTTTGTCTTGGTTTGGAATATTAAAAACAAAACAAGACCTAAGTTTTTACCCAAAAAATCAAATTAAAAAAATCTTTTAACTATTTTTTTACAATCAAAGCTGGAAAATGTACCGATTCAGCCCGTTTTGTAGTACTTTTTAGTGAGTTAATAATAAAGTAAGTTTTGTAAAGGCTCTAAATATGGAATTTTATTAACAATGTTACTTTCAAAACTTCAGAATATAGGTCAATCTTCTCTCGAGGCAGTGGACATGAGCACATTAAGGATCATCCACACAATATACCATGCGGTGCATGGCTTCGCTAAATTGTATCGGCTTTTTACACGGAAGGAATGAGTAGCAAGAAAAGTGACATACTGTCAGCCCAGTTTAAACGAATACTGTCTGTTCCAAGAAATATTATTCAACTAAGCAGGGTTGGTAAATCAGACAACTGGTTGAAAACTATTTTCTTTGCATTCAGCTCAGCCTGGTTGCTGCGGCCCTTGACCTGGGTGCTAATACCAGGTGGCATTGGCTATTCAACATTTTCTTCAAAATTAAGTTTTAAACTTGAAGGAAAGTGGTTAAGAGATGTGCTTTCAAGATTTGCATTGTCGCAGAAAAGCAAAGATTCAACACCGATTAATGTCCATTTTAATTTTTCTTGCTACATTGAGAAAGCTTGATCCTAGTATTAAAATATGGCAACTGTAGTCAACGAGATCAATTAAACATCATGATAAAATTTAATAAAATCCTTTGCACTTGAAATATAAATTTAGTTATCCAACATGTTATAGCACATATAATGCAGATTGCTGCAGACACATGTAAAGCAACACAGTGGATCAGACAGCAGTTTAAATAGGAAAACATACCGATTACAAGACAAGTAAGACAAATGACCCAAACGATCAATAATCAAAATACGAACAAAATCAACCAAAATTTAAAGCATGGAAAAAAAATCCCAAAAATGCAGTGAATAAAAGTATTGTGCAACAATGAACAAGTTTAACAATGACTGCTGTTTTTAATTGAAAGCTCACCTCCAAGTTAGCCCGAAAACTTTTATAGCAATCATAATTTGCCTTTCAATTACCTTGGAAAATTCGGACAAATTCAAAATCGTGCAGAAAGCTTTGACCTTTAAGTATTTTTTCACCCGCATTTTAGAAGATTTTGAAAATTTCGCTTAGTATAGAATTAAGTAAATATATGGGTTAACGGAATATTGTAAACTTTTAAGAGCCTGAGCACAAAAAGTGGGCAAATATCGGGTTGAAAGGTTCAGTTTAAAGGTCGAAATGCTGGAAAAAATTACGACATCATAACTAATGTTTAAAGTTTCAAATCTCGAGGGGTGTAATTTGCAACATTTTAAAATAAAGTGTATCCTTAAAATAATACAGTGGTAGCACAACAGAAAAACAAAACAATTCTTACATTAATTCTTCCATGTAAGAATAACCCTTTACATGTCATGCATTAATTAAATGGCAAAAAATATTAATAGCAACGTTATTAAGTTTCTGTTTAGACTGATAATTAGAGCTATAACGTTTTTCGATTAGCGATGATACTAAGCAACGAATTTCATAGTTACTTTCAAAACTTGATTTTAAGCATCGGTTTTAAGCTTTCTTTAAGAACTGCGAAGTTTAGGTTAAATTATAGTTTTAACAATTAAAGAATAGAAGCATGGAAAAGATAGTAGTCATCAATTAGTTATCGAACTTACTTGAATTTCCAAGGGATACGACGTTTCGTGAAAATTCGGTCTTAATTTGGAGCACAAATGCCGAACAGATTCCTTCGAAAGACGAATTTTTTGTTTTAATGCCGTCACCCGACGCTGGAATGGATAAAAAGTGTCCAACAGTATTTTTCTATCTATATAATGTTTTCGTCGGGCTTTTCTTTTCAACAATAAACGCGCAGCTATGGAGGCAGCCATGACACTTGCACAAAATACGACAGGGTGAGAGGAGCCGCAAATAAAGGGGGGGAAATTGGCGGTACTGCGCAAACAACGTTTCACGAGAATTCGAAAACCCGAAAATTTGCGTGTGCAACGCACTTTTGCAGATGCAGCGTTTCACCAGAATTCCGCCCTTAGTCCAAGATTTTGCGTGCGGAGCGATAAAATTGAGCCGAATTGCTTTTCCGACCAATAGGAGAGCTCTGCAGAACTTCGTCACAGATCGGCGCCATCAGGAGTGGCCAGCTTAACGGGATAAAAAAAAATTTCTAGCAGACGATATTGCACGGCAACCCTGCACAGCAACGATGACGTAGTAGGAAAACAAGCTTGGAGTTGGTCGAAATTGAGGATTGCTCCAAGTTGGAGTAGCTCCACATTGCATCGTGTGACAAGGCCTTAAAGATTGCAATTTTGGTCTATTGCGATCGCCTCAAAGCGATTGCAATGGTGTTTCACTTGAATTCGGCCCAATGTACGGAATTCAAGTGAAACACGGCCGATCGCAACTCACCAATGCAATTGTAAATTCCCAAATTTAGATTCAAGTGAAACGTTACAATCGCTGCGAGATGCGATTCTATCGTAATTCGACTTCCAGTAGCGATTGCAATGGTGTTTCACTTGAATTCGGCCCTTAACCGCATTTCTTAAATTTGTTTGCGTTGATTGGATTTAAATTATTTTAGAACCGGCAGTGCCTGCAAGTACCAGTAGTCATGGCCAGAAATTTATCATAGATACTAGAGCCGCTATATAAACAGGCCGGCGCATCAAGCTTAAGTTTGACCACTTTGGATCCAATTCATAACTTGTACTCTCAATTTTTCATTGTTGCAGAGTACGGTTACCAGAACCCAAGCAGCAAAGGTACGTTTAGTAAACGTTTTTAAAAAGTTTACAAAATCAAAAAACGTTTTCTTTGAAAAAATGTCGTTTTAAAAACGTCAGTTTTTTTTCTGAAACGTAAATGCTTATTTTTAGACCTTTTCTAAACATTCACAAAAATCATAAGCAGAAAAAGGTTTCTAAATGTCGTTTTGTAAACGTAAATTTGAACTAAATAAACGTCAGTGACTTTTTATCAATGAAGAATTCGATCGTCTGCAACATTTGTTTCAATTTTCTTGTGGAAGAAATTAATTCTAAGGTTTGTTTGTTTTAACGTTTCGCATTCTCCGTATTAGTTTAATTGCATTTTAATAAAATGTTCAGTGTTGCTGCGGAAGAATTGTCGACGTCGGATCCACCGACGGTGGTAATTTTCCACGAAAATTGGCTTACACCGAAGAAAACGGAGGCATTTTGGACACCTTATAAACATAATCTGCAATTCAACAAAAATGGCGAATTCCCTGACAATCACATTGCGGAAAAGATTATATCACACAGGTTAGTTCTATTAGTATCATCTCACATTTTGTAAGTTTTTTTGTAATTTACTTTATATTTGAAGCAGGTAAACAGTATAAGATGTCTTTTTACGAATATAAAGTTCTGTTTCTTTTCCTGTTCAATATTTATTTTTAACTCTACAGTCAAACCTCGTAAATCTTGTTTGATGCATAAGTGTATTAGTTTCAGTATAAGACTAATTACGATTAAAAAGAATCGACATTAAGATTCCTTGGAATTTGTTTTGACGAGATTCGATTGTTGTGTATTGAAAATTGATCAGTGATACGACTTTTTGCCTTTTTGTCTCATTTGGTTACTGGTTTGTACAAGTTTCAAAGAAGAAATTATTTTGTCAAAGTCATATCAATTTTTTAAACAATTTATTTTATTTATTTATTTTTAATTTCCGTGTAGCAGGCTTCTTTGAAAAAAATGTATTTTTAACCAAAGTACTTTTCATTATGTTTTACTATACACCTTTTTTATTCTGTTGCAAAAATCATCTGCAGAGAATAATATCTGAAAATATGGATGGTAAAAGTACAGATTCGAAATAAATCTTTTCGTAAAAATTATTTTGGTATAACTTCTGTTAGTTAGTTAAAAAAACGTGCGCTACGCACTTTTCGCGATTCGTCATTGCGAAAAAAATAGTTTGAGGGACAATGGAGTCCCTTCACGCAACGTCACAGGTCGCGTTAGGTCACGTGTCAACTAGGAAGCCGATGTAAGCAACGGGGATGAAGCGTTGAAAGCATTACTGAAGAACCGTTCTTTTTCTTAACAAAATGTGTTGCTTGTGGATGCACTAAGGTTGCAACTGAAGTTAATTGCAAGGAGAAGTTATTTTTCATATTTCCTCATGTAAATAAAGATCATTTAAAAGTTTTATTCATAAAAATAAAATGAGAAAACTTACGGCCAAAAAACATTGTTTTTTGCAGATGACTTCGATGAAGAATGCTTTAAGTGTCAAAATTTAACCAAAAGATTACTAATAAAACAAGCCGCGATCTGTACAAAATTATTTTTTAAGAAAGAAAAGAAAAGGAGAGCTTTAAAGTGTTTAAATGCTTCATCAAGTCAAAGAGCTGTTTTTTTTTTTTGGAAAATTAAATTGCTTACCCAAATGTTTTCATAAATTTTACATAACACTGAAATATATGAAATCCCCAGCTAATGCAAATCAACCAACGAAGCTCTACAGATAAGTTGTAGATTAATACAGTTGTTATTATTATTTTTTTTTTAATGTCGATGTAAGTTTACAAAAGTTTCTTTTCTTCTTCTTGCAAAAAAAAAAAAAAAAAAAAATCAATATAGCATTTTTAATTCGTACAACTTTTCCTAACAGGTACATAAATATACAACGCAGAACAATAGAAGTTTTTCGAAAATTACATGGAAGAAAAAGTTCACGTAGTTTATTGTCTTTATTTATAACTATTATTATTTGTTATTTTTATATATATTTAATTCTTTTACATTTCATTAAAAAAGAGCATATTTCAGCCAAATCTTCATTTTACTACTTAAAATTTATAGATATAAACATGTAGCATAAATGAACTATTTAGTGTATATGAATATTTCTCTGGCCAATATTTAAAAGACCTGAGTCTTACTGTTGCTCTGCGGAGAAAATATACTTTAGTTAATATAAGTTGAAAAAAGAATATAAATCTTCTGTTTCAAAGAAAACTAATTATTTCAATTGTTATTTTGAATATTAATTTTGAAGCATTCATTTTGCTATTAACCACTCTAACAAAATATTTTTTTCTCGTAAAGCAATTACATGTTGAGAATCTGGAAATTTATTTAGCAATGTTTTCATCCCATTAATATGCTAACATTTTTCTCAGCAGTAACGTACATAGACTTCGGTGCACCCCCCTCGCAAGATCTGTACATGTCCCCTCTCACCCCCCCCCCCTCTTTTTTTTCGATCAACAAAAAAACAAAACAAAAAAAAAAAAAAACCGTGTGGTGCTATTTTTCCGGATTGCATGCCCCGAAACTTGTGTGCCCCCCTCCCGTGCCGAAGGGCGCTATGTACTCTACTGTTTCTCTGTATACATATAATAAAGAGTTTTTAAAAGCACAAATCTGTTGTATATCGTTGAAAAAAAAAATCTTTATCGAAGAATTCAAGAAGCAAATAGCTGAAAAATATACATATATTGCTAAAACGTACAGTTGTAATTTAATCAGAAATTATTGGTATTAATTAACAAAACTTTTACTGTTTTATCCAGTACTAGTTTATTACTAAGTATAAAATACATTTGATTAAAAATTTTGGTAGCGTGAAACATCACTTAGATACCACTTAACATTTACACTATTTCATTGAATGGTACTTCTATGAATAAAATCTAAATATCCTCAGAGTTAAAATTTCTTAAAAATATATTACATAAATATATGACTGAGTATATATTTAATGGTTCTACACTAGACAAAGAAAACAAATTATAAAGCTCATTTGATTAGTGAAAAAAAAAGAAAGAAAAGAAAAGAAAGAAAGCAAAACAGAAGTTTCACATTAAGTCCTATATTTTTTCTCACAAAACCAAGGGTATTTTAATTGTATTTGCACAATGTATTCACATACAAAATAATGTTTATAGAAATGTATATATTTTAGAAAAAGTCAATTTCAATTTTAACAGAAAGTCATTTTACTATACAAGGAGAAATTTAAAATATGTATTCATTACAAAGAACATTTTTTAAAAATAAATTAAAAACAACTTTTTATGCTGTTTTTAGACTCTTAACTGACACTTACATTTTTTTTCTCTAAAATTACCTCTCTCATGCTAATGCTAAAAAAAATTCAGAGAGAAATAAACTAATAACAAATATTACGAAGTAAAAAACATTAAAAGTCAACTCTAAATAAGAGATTAAAACTAAATCAATCTGACCTAAATCATAATTAAAAAGATTAAACTAAACGTAAGTACTATATTATTAATTACAAAAATGACGTAAATAGCCAAAGCAAACTAATTTTGATCGGCCACCTCCAGTTAAAACTCAATACGAAAGCATGCTAACAGAGGAGCGATCCCAGCCGACACGTGACATCCACTGTGCGGCCCTCTAGCGGTGAATTGACTCCATTGTCTAAGTTTAAATTTATTTGCCGTCAAGGTATAACAAGTGAAAAGTGCTTCACTGGGACATGGAGAGGCAGCCACACTTGAAAGAAGCAACTTCTTGTCCGGGTGTATTTTGAAAATCATCTATGGTTTGCCAAAAATTGGAGAATTTTTCATTGTTGGTTGCGGAGTTTCATTATTGGTGAAGAAAGCTTTTAGTGATGCTTCTCTGATTATGGCTGTAACTATATGGTGTCACCAACCTTCATGACCTCTACCTTCGCATCCGTTCGTCTCAGATGCATACTTCCAATTGCAAAATTGCTCGAAATATGGTGGAGAGTTAAGATATTGAAAGTTTGAAGCCAAAAACTTAATTAGTTAAAAAATAAAAAAAAAATTAACTTTTTATTGGGACTCCAGGTCCCCTAACTTATATTTAGGGAAAGCAAGAGCATGAAAAAACAATTCGAACATGAAAAAATGAAATTTGTACGACCAAAACCGAATAATTTATTAAATATAGCTTTGTTTCTTTCCATTTCTTGCTTGGCGCTGAAGAAGGAAGCTTTAGGCTTTTGAAACATGTTCGCCAATTTTAACTTCATCTATTTGTGTTTTTAAACGTCGCTTTTTCTGGTTTTTACTCATTAAATATAGCGTTTTGTGACTTACACCACTTTGCACTAGCTGTCAATACCATCTTTTGAGGGGAAATGTACTAATGCGTTCGTTCGCCTCTTCCGTCGAATGGTAAGCGGGCCGTTTCAATTTAAATCAGGGAATGCGCCCCCTCAGCTTTGAACTCGAATATCTCTTCGAGTTTTAATCGCAATTGTTTCAAACTTTTTGTGTTTGAATTATTTTCTTATGCCCTTCATTTCCCTAAATATAAGTTAGGGGACCTGGAGCCTTAATAAAAAGTTAATTTTTTTATTTCTTAACTGATTATTTATTTTTTCGCTTCAAACTTTCAATATCTTAACTCTCCGCATCATTTCGAGCATTTTTGCAAACGGAAGTATGCATCGAGGACGAACGGTTGCGAAAATAGAGGTCATGAAGGAAAAAATTGAATGAGGTAAGAAATAAAAAATTTAACTTTTTATAGGGGCTCCAGGTCTCCTAACTTATATTTAGGGAAATCAAAAGCATGAAAAAAACCGCGTGAAAAAGACAGATGGGAACGCTTGCTTATCATCAGGGCTGCGGAGTCGGAGGAAAAATGGTCGACTCCGACTCCGACTCCGGGATTTTAAAACTTTCGACTCCGACTCCGACTCCGACTCCCGACTCCTGCTTTTTTTAATTATTTTTTTTTACCCAAATATGAAGAGGGAAAAACCCTAAACAAAGGTTGAAATTTTAAGTCCATTTTTAAAAGTTTCATTTTTATTCATGGTCGTAGCCAGGACTCACTTTGGGGGGGGGGGATAGCAAGCTGGGGTATCCCAGTCGGAGGTCATGAGAGGTCATTGTGACCTCTCAAAAAGTTCAATTTTCTCAAGAATTCTCGCAGGTAATTTCACCACATTTACCTCAATTCTCGGAGGTCACTGTGACCTCCCAAAAAGTCCATTTTCTCCAGAGCAAAAGACAAGTGCCGCTCTTGTCATTTGACTCCGTACAAAACTAATCCTTTTCTTGTTAAATGGCCAGACTTTATTTTAACACATTGCATTTTTGCTGCAAAGACCCGCCATTTGAAGCCCTTTTTAATGACCCTAGATGCTTAGGATTTGGATATTGGACCCTGAAAATTTGTATCTGTTAGTTTCAAAGATATGTTTTCACCTCCATAAAATTTCGTCCAAATCAGAGGTGGTCGGAGTCGGAGTCGGAGTCGACATGTTTTTCAGCGACTCCGACTCCGACTCCTTTGGTCTAAAATCAGTCCGACTCCGACTCTTCGACTCCGACTCCGACTCCGACTCCGCAGCCCTGCTTATCATTCTACCGAAGCGCTTTTGATCGGCTTCATTCCGGAGCCGCTACCTTCCCCCTCAAAAGCCGGTTTTCAAAGGTAGGGTAGTGCAAAGCGGTGTAAGTCACAACACGCCACGTTTTATAAGTGCGGCAATTTTGGTCGTACTGATGTCAATTTTTTTGTGTTCGAATTATTTTATGCTCTTGATTTCCTTAAATATAAGTAAGGGGACTTGAAGCCCCTATAAAAAGTAATTCATTTTATTTTTTAACTAATTATTTTTTGCCCTTCATACTTTCAATATCTTAACTCTCGAAAACATTTCAAACAAATAGAGGTCATGAAGGTTGACTTATATATATATATATATATATATATATATATATATATATATATATATATATATATATATATATGTATGTGTGTGTGTGTGTGTGTATATAGTGTTAGATTCGTGAAAAGTACAAATTTTTCTGCTTCAAAAATATGGACAATTATTTAGTTTCCGCCTTATTATTTGAAATGATTTCTCAATTAGATGACCTTTTACTTGCCCGTAAGAAGGCAAGAGAAGCTGAAAGTACAACGGACATCGCCTCAGATTCTACGCAAGGCACCTTAACCTTAGCACAAAAGAGAAACTGACAAAACAGAAAACGAGAAGGTATAAATCTATC
>JAXGGA010012114.1:0-39878 GCA_038373865.1 Uloborus plumipes | reverse complement strand
TACTCCCCGCCAAGGCGGCTCGCTAACAGGCGCTTCACGCCTTTACTTTTTTCCTGTATAAAAAAAAATCATTCGAATTATTGAGATGCTTCGCGCCTTCAAGATGGTGAGGAAAGTTTCAGTAAGTTCAGCTCAGGCGCGGATCCAGAGTGGGGTCATGGGGATCATGACCCCCCCCCCCCCTTAACCGACCAAATATAGCAAAAAATTGCATTTTTGGGACTTATTTTACGAAAAAACTGCCAAACCACCCCATTTTTGCACAAAAATTGCACTTTGACCCCCCCCCTTTCCGAAAATGACCACCTCCTTAACCAGAAGCTGGATCCGCCCTTGGTTCAGCTCGCTCAAAGGAGAAAAAGCAGACATTGATACTCAGTTTTTAATATAAGTAGATGGCTCTTCAACAAATGAATGTTTCAAAATATTACAAGTAGCTAGCAATAAAAATACTATGTAAGTCGCCCGCTTATGAGTTTCGTGTTTGATTTAGTTAAGCCTTCATTCAAAATTCTCATTTTCATTTTTATTATTGTTTCATGGCATGGCAACTACGTTTTGCAATGCAAGAATGGATTTCATATTTAATCATTTATTAGGCTTAATCGCTTTAAACTTGACTACTTATTAATTGATATCTTCGCTAATTAAAATCGTATAATTATATAGATTGAAAACTAATGAAGCTTGAAAAAATTACCTATCTATCGGTACCTGGTTCGACTTTCAGTTCATTGGCGTTCAGGAGAAAGAAGCGTGACATAGAAAGATAGAAAGAAAGATAGTTAGAAAGAAAGATAGTTAGAAAGAAAGATAGTTAGAAAGAAAGATAGTTAGAAAGATACTCAGTTTTTAATATAAGTAGATATTTGAATGGAATCGATTATATATAAATCCATTGAAATTTCAACACATCAAAATTTTCAGCGGAGAAAACGAAATGTAAAAATCACATAACTTCATTTGCAACCCATATTTACCCAAATTCATTTTGCAGTGAGGTTGAATCGCAGCTCCCCCCCCCCCCCCCCCCGGATAGACAGCTGCAAACGATTCCGGGAGAAAAAAAAAGTTGAATGTTAAAAGGATGCTAGATACAGTTTTATTAATTTTAAAAGAACAAATACTGTTGTTCAATTGATGTTCTTCAAAACAACTTTATTGCAAATTAATTTAAAGAGGAGAATCATCTCTCTTTCTCTCTTTAATTTGTAGCTAGCTCAACTGAAAGGGGAGGGGGACTAATGGAATCCACGAGTAAATAAAAAAGCTCAAAAATTTTCACTATTTTTTGAACTTTCCGAGTGTAAAAATGCAATTACAAAAACTCATAAAATAAATAGAAATAAACACACTTCACTTAATCAGTAAATTTTCAATGAAGTGTAACTATTCTATTTCGCATTTTATAATCTTGACTGTTATTGAACTCGGATGTTAATTCCAGTCAAAATCAAGTTGAATGTCAAATCGGAACAGTTAAAGCAACGCAAATACACCAGCATTTAGCACGCAAAAATTGAATGCAAATTGAAACGCATCAGGTATCATTGCTCCTCACTAATTGCATCCAAACAGCAATATTTCATGCAATTAAAATGCCCCAAGAGTTATTGTACGCGGACTCATTATAATAAAATCAATTCAAATGAGTGGACTAAATGAGATCCATGTCTTCCCGCCGGCATGTTCCTGTCATTTTCTTGCCGCGGAATACTGTTAATCACAGAGGCCGAATCAAACCGGAGCTGCCTTGTCTGGGACACGATTCGAATTGTAAAACAGCAGGTGAGACTTTCACTTTTCTCTGGCCCCTAAATGGAAAACGCGCGTTTCTCATGCGAGATCACAGTGATTAAATAGAAGCAGGATCGCAACAGACAACATTGAAACAAGTATGGAGAAGGTAGAGGAAAAAAACGTGATGTTTTCCCTTCGCGTTTTATTTTTGCACCTGCAGATAAACAGGAATCTATCTATTATCGCAGGAACGTCCCCGCACAATATGGTGGAGGGGGAGTGAAGATAAATAACAGTTCAAAGATCGGAGTCATGTCACGTAATTGTGTTCATGGCTGATCAGGTTCGGCACTTAAAAGCATTCATTCCTTCGCGTAAAAGAATTGCCACAAAAGATAGGCTTATTAACCAGTTAAATGTCCCAACCTATCAGTGCAGACAGAACTTTCTTTTGGCAAGGATCTTCTTCTGGGGAGCGAGATGTTTTGCAGTCGAACCTCATCAACTCGAACACGCTTAAGACGAATTACTGTTTAGTTAAACTACATTTTTTCCGATCCCTATTCTCCCCCGTGTCTGTTGGTTATTGTTGTTTGGATAAGACGAATAATTTCGAAATCTGTTCGAGTTTGTTTTAACGAGGTTCGAGTGAAGTATTATTTCTTCGAATTACACATCTGTCCGTTTTCATGAAATTTTCCAACAAAAAAAGATGACAATCATTTTTTACAAAAGAAGCAATCAGCAAATCAGCTTTTGAGCTCTACTGTCGCGTATCTCTGTGCGTATTCTACACTCGCAACCTCGTTTTTGCTGAGGAAGCTTAAGTAATTACACATGATTCGACTTGGATTTACCTACCCTGATCGAGTATCCAATAAGTTATGTATAAAAAGGCAGATACAGATGTTACAAACACCATGATAGGTTGTCTAAGCAAAAGTAGTCAAATCACAGGGCTATCGCAATTTTAAAATTTCAATAATTAATTCTGCAGGTGTCTTCAAATTAAAGAAATATGGCAAAATGCTGCAAAATTTCTGCTAATTTCTTGCATAACAATTTTAAGACACATGATTTTGCAAGGTAAATAATTTTTTAATCACATAATTTTCCTGCGAAAATGTCGAATTTTGAGCAGAAACAGCGTCATTTGAGGAAAATTAGATCTACTTCTAATTTACAAAAATCTGCGGAAAATTTGCAGATTCTTGCAAAATCTGAAGATGCCTGCATATAATCAGCAGAATTAATAACTCAATGGCTGAAACTTCAAATGGAACAGTTCTATGATTGGACAACTTTTGCTTAGACAGCCCTATGCCATCGTGTTGTAATATTTTTTATCTACATTTTTATGCATTACTTATAGAAACTCGATGCGTCATAGGATGTTTGACCGAGAACAAAGCTTATTCAAGTTCGGGTTGAAAGAGAGAAATTCTCAGACCGGCACCATACCAATAATTGTAATTCTTTCAAACCAAGAGTTTTGGGTGGGGATTAACTCGCAAACAGTACCATGGTTTCGTCCTTATCAAAATTCAATCATTTCTCATTCACCCCTGATCCGAACACACATTACTTGGATACAAAGATGCAAATTAAGTGAAAGTATATAAACACATTAACTAAGGATGCATTCTCAAATATTTTTCCCCCAACTAAAAGCTCTACTACTCGCGTAAAATAAGGAAAAGAATGAAAATGAAATGGAATTTTTTTCAAAGTTAAGATCATCTCAGATTTCCTTGAACTTAACACTGCTCCAAGAAATTCTTAATTACAAGACACGACAATTATATCATCAAGGTTAAATAAAAGGAGATGATGGGGATTTCAGCAAGAGAACACATTAGGCACGCTGAAGAAACCAATTAAAGGCAGATGTTTCGAGATCACGACAACAGCATACCTCCATGACGCCATATGCCTCTACCAGGATCAGTACACAAAGAAACGTCATGAAAAAAAAAAACTGTGATCTAACATCTAACCCGAAGCGAGAACGTTTTTATTTCGTATTGGGCATTCATTTGTGGACGTGCGAATTCGAAACTATGCCACCGATATTAGGGTCGCCTTTCTCTTTTGGCTATGAGCTGTTTATGCCGACATCTGGAAAAAGTTTTTATGAGTAGAGCATCATGCAAGGATGCCCCACCTCCTCCCAGGGTAACTGCGCACCCCTCTAAGAAGCAGACCCCGTCTCTTTAAATGGCACAGTCTACCCCAACGACCCCCTTTCACGGCACCATTGCATGGGGCAAAAATTTAAAAATTCCCATATTCAGAATACCAAGACCAGTTATAAAGAGGGGTCAATTGCCCCCCCCCCGGCTTTGAGAAAACAATGTATTTACATATTAGTGGGAGTGGCTTTTGTTGTTTTCCGATGAAATTTGCATTGGGTTTGCGTTTGCACCCTTTGAAAAGTTTGAAATGACGGGCCTATTTTAGTGTTTCGAAAAATGCTGGTTATTCCTGTAACGTTCAATAAACGCGCTCTGTGATATCGCATTGCTTATTCATTACAAAAAGTAACAAAACATGGAATACTTTATCATCATTTTCCTTTCTCTTTCTTCTCTTTTAAGAAAAAGAAAAAAAAATAATTAAAAGGCACAGTTAGTCTCACGTTTGTTTTCTCCCGGTCATTTAAAACGAATAAGGTGACTTTCATCATTATCCACAATATATTTTGCAATGTGATTGAATTCCCAATAATTTCGACTTATTAAGCCATTATTACTTTTGCCAAATTACAAAGCCAAAATATATTCATTCAGATGATTACATCATAACAGAACAAATAGAACAATTCTTGAAATAGTGTATCCGAACAGTGGCGGTTTTCCGTGAAAATCTGATCAAGTTATGCTGACATAGCTGCGTAATTAGAATTCCGTCAAGCGTGGAGTGGGAAAAGTGTTCAGCTGCTAATCACAAAGATTAAGACGTTGTAAACTAGTGTGCCGTGCGTGGCAAGGGGGTATGTGGGGGGAGGTGCTACACCCCCCCACTTTTCTGAAGAAAGGGGCCGCCGATTTTATTTTATTATTAAAATGAAATAGAAAAATATTTCAGGACTTTAAACGAAATTTAAAAGAGAAGCAGAATAATTTAAACATTCTTAAGAATATCAGTTCACCTAAGTTTTTAAAAATGTCCTGTATTTTCCGCGGCCCCAATTATTACTTATCAAAAATAAATAATTGGGGCCGCGAAAAATAGTTAAGATTCCTTCACAGCAATATTCGTTGCAAAAAATACGAAATTTTCTCGTTCATGGGGTCATGTAAACGGGAAACTATAGGCTGCCCAGTTTGGAAAAAAAAAAGTACTGAATAAATATGTGCGAGAGCTTTAAAAGGTACGCGAACCTCCGTAACTAAAATTAGTTAAATTAGTAAAACAAATCAAATTATATATACATAATTCAATAAGATCGATGCAATATTGAAAAAAATAAGAATATATGCTGAGGGCCGCCAAATTTTATATCTTAAAAAATCTAAAAACAAAAATTGCATCCACCTTTCGCCTTTGTAAAAAATTTTAGATTTCAAAGCTCGGGGGAAGCTATGTCCCTCACCCAAGGGCGCATTTACGGACCCCCTCCTTAATCCTCCGAGGCCCTCCCCCCCCCCCCCCGAAATCGAGAAAGATTTTTTCAAAAGTAGGTGTTCGGTTCGTGTTTGCTCAAAAAAAAAAAAAAAAAAAAAATCCTTAAGAAAAAAGCACTCTCTATTAACATTGTTTTCAAAAGTGAGGTGTATATAAGGGAGGGCCCCAGAGGGTCTTTCCCTCCTATACTCCCCATCCGAAAAAAAAAATCGGATTTTTTTTTTTTAAATAAAGGAGCGATTCCATACCAAATCACCGAAAAAAAAAAAAGTTGGTCGCACGACCGACTCGGATTTTTTTTTAATTTGGTACACAGATTGATGGTATAGAGGTATGAAAAAGCCCAAAAGGAAAGTTACCTGCTCCACTTATTTTCTGAGATACATGCCCTCAAAGTTTGTCCGCCACGTCAAAATACTAAAAAAGTGATGTTATTTAATCATTTTTTATAAAAAATTGTACTCATGCAAAATAAAAGTGTTAGATATCTATGGAAACTAGTTAGTACAGGCATTCTGAAAAAAAATACTAGAACGTTCATAATGAAAATTGCCAAGGTACAGGGCTCTTTGAAGTTGTCACCACAAAAACTTGATTTTGCAGATTTTGCTAAAATTCAGGCATTTATTACAAAAAAAGGCAAACAAAACCAAAGGTTTTCTCACTTTCTGGTAGTGTACAGGTCCTCCCTGTAAATTGCTACGCAATAAATTTTTTGGGTTTCTCACTCCTTCTTGGAAATATTTTAGCTTAAAAATAAGCCATAAGGCAAAAAATGCGTTTTTGGCCATTTTGGCAGCCATTTTTCTCATAAAGGGGGAGCAGTAGAAACTTTAATTTTTTTTTAAAACAAGCCACTGATATGTTAGCTATTCACAGGAAAAGAGTTTACTTTTGGTTATTTCTCCCATTAAGAGATATCCTGCTGACAGTATGTGCATGTTTTTCGCGACGACCATATGCTTTTGTTCCCCCTCTCATGGACTTAAAATTAATTAAACCAAAAAATAATTATATATTTATTATTAGCTGTATTATCTACTCAATATGTCATGAAATTTAATTTATTAAATCATTGAACAATAAATTAGATAATTGATGAAAACAAGAAAAAGTATTTCTCTGATGCCTGAGCATTATGCATTCATAATTATAAAGCACTAAATACTTTCTTGAGAAATTAATTAACATAAATGAGCTCTAAATAGTTATATTATAAGCAATACCCAATCTTGTGATTGGGTAGTCCTGTTTTTAATTGAAGAATTTCTTGAATATCACATGAACACAATCACATTTTATGACAAATTTAATTTGATTTGTTACTAACTGAGCATGGTGATAAAGAGCTATTAATTTCAGCATCGAATTCCATTTTACCTTATTAACAGTTAAATATTTACAAAATAATTAAATAAATAATTTAATATAAAGCCATGCTTGAAGAATTAAAATTAGTGCAACTAATTTATTCCCATACTGATCTTTACAAAATTGACATGCGTTGAGCACTGATAAGAACTGACAAGAAAAAGTTTACTCACTAAAATATTAGTTCACAGATACTATAAAGCATACATTCTATTTTCCACAAAATAATACTGCAACAAAGAACAAGGGTATCCTCCTGTTTATAGCCATCAATCAGGAACATCCAATCAAGATTGGGTATTGCCTATGAGATAAATATTCGAAGCTCCTTTATTTTAATTGATTTTTCAAGAAATTCTTTAGTACCTACCCCTTTATACCCTTGTTCTTTGTTGCAGTATTATTTTGTAGAAAATAGAATGTACGCTTTATAGTATCTGTGAACTAGTATTTTAGTGAGTAAACTTATTCTTGTCAGTTCTTATCAGTGCTCAACACATGTCAGTTTTGTAAAGATCAGTATGGGGATAAATTAGTTGCACTAATTTTAATTCTTCAAGCATGGCTTTATATTAAATTATTTATTTAATTATTTTGTAAATATTTAACTGTTAATAAGGTAAAATGGAATTCGATGCTGAAATTAATAGCTCTTTATCACCATGCTCAGTTAGTAGCCCATCAAATGAAATTTGTCATGAAGTATCCTACATCAAACGAAAAGACCTCATTTATTTTTCCTGATATTCATGTGATATTCAAGAAATTCTTCAATTAAAAACAGGACTACCCAATCACAAGATTGGGTATTGCTTATAATATAACTATTTAGAGCTCATTTATGTTAATTAATTTCTCAAGAAAGTATTTAGTGCTTTATAATTATGAATGCATAATGCTCAGGCATCAGAGAAATACTTTTTTCTTGTTTTCATCAATTATCTAATTTATTGTTCGATGATTTAATAAATTAAATTTCATGACATATTGAGTAGATAATACAGCTAATAATAAATACATAATTATTTTTTGGTTTAATTAATTTTAAGTCCATGAGAGGGGGAACAAAAGCATATGGTCGTCGCGAAAAAACATGCACATACTGTCAGCAGGATACCTCTTAATGGGAGAAATAACCAAAAGTAAACTCTTTTCCTGTGAATAGCTAACATATCAGTGGCTTGTTTTAAAAAAAAAATTAAAGTTTCTACTGCTCCCCCTTTATGAGAAAAAATGGCTGCCAAAATGGCCAAAAACGCATTTTTTTGCCTTATGGCTTATTTTTAAGCTAAAATATTTCCAAGAAGGAGTGAGAAACCCAAAAAAATTTATTGCGTAGCAATTTACAGGGAGGACCTCTACACTACCAGAAAGTGAGAAAAACCTTTGGTTTTGTTTGCCTTTTTTTTGTAATAAATGCCTGAATTTTAGCAAAATCTGAAAAAATCAAGTTTTTGTGGTGACAACTTCAAAGAGCCCTGTACCTTGGCAATTTTCATTATGAACGTTCTAGTATTTTTTTTTCAGAATGCTTGTACTAACTAGTTTCCATAGATATCTAACACTTTTATTTTTGCATGAGTACAATTTTTTTATAAAAAAATGATTAAATAACATCACTTTTTTTAGTATTTTGACGTGGCGGACAAACTTTGAGGGCATGTATCTCAGAAAATAAGTGGAGCAGGTAACTTTCCTTTTGGGCTTTTTCATACCTCTATACCATCAATCTGTGTACCAAATTAAAAAAAAATCCGAGTCGGTCGTGCGACCCCCATTCGGTGATTTGGTATGGAATCGCTCAAAGGTAGTTATTATTCGGTTAAGTATGCTCTTAAATTATTTACATACTTTTAGCTTGAAATATATAAATAAAATAATTATTGCTAATGATAATTCGTTAGATGGTACCAGGCAGTGGGTGCAACCCAAGAGGGTCAGGGAGCAGTTGCGCTTAACTCAAGAGAAAAAAAAAGAACGTGTCTTGGGAAAATGAAGATATTTCAATTAGAAAAATGCATAGAAAAAAATCTTAATCATTTTGAATAGAAATCTTGAAATGAAAAAATATTCAAACACATGTAGATTAGTAGTCAGCAAATTACTTTTTCTCTCTTTCTTCTCATTCCCCTTTTTTAGCCTACTTTCCTGTTAAAAATAAAAGAAAGACGAAAAAAAGTATTAAAAAGTAGCTTAATTCATCTAAAAAAATATCGCCAAGTCCAAAAAAATATCGCCAAGTTAAAAAAAAATATCGCCAAGTTAAAAAAAAATATCGCCAAGTCCAAAAAAATATCGCCAAGTTAAAAAAAATAAAGAGGTAAAATGAATTTCAAAAAATTAAAAAATTTGAAAGTAGGGTATTGAGATGGGGGAATTTTGTGTGTC
This sequence comes from Uloborus plumipes, assembly GCA_038373865.1. NCBI lineage: Eukaryota > Metazoa > Arthropoda > Arachnida > Araneae > Uloboridae > Uloborus > Uloborus plumipes. Next base: position 30,752 of record JAXGGA010012114.1, on the reverse strand, counting down.
GGTCTGTCGGTCGGTCGGTCTGTCGGTCTGTCTGTCTCCCCCCTAATAACTTTTGAATGAACATTCCGATTTGGATAAACTTTTTTTTTGTTGGAAAGATCTCGGCGAGTACAGCTCATTCCCATATTTGATTTTTTTGATTTGAACAATTTTTTGGTTCAATTTTGAGCCGTTCAAATAACCGGTTCCGCGATACTAACTTTTTGAATGAACAGTCCGATTTGAACAAACTTTTTTTTTGTTCGAAAGATCTTTTCAAGGATACTTCATTCCCGTATCTACATTTTCGATTTGAACAATTTTTTCGTTCAACATTGAACCGTTCAAACAAGCTGTCACCCCTAATAACTTTTGAGGTAATAGTCCGATTTAAACAAACTTTTTTTTTTGTTAGAAAGATCTCGGCAAGGATACTTCATTACCGTATTTAAATTTTCAATGTGAACCTTTTTTTTTGTTCAACATTGAACCTTTCAAGCAACCTTTCTCCACCTAATAACTTTTAAGTGAACCGTCTGAATTCAATAAACTCTTTTTGTTCGAAAGATCTCGGAGAGACTCATTCCCATAGTTTCACTTTTCAATTTGAACCATTTTTTCGTTCAATGATGAACCGTTCAGAAAAATTTTTTAACATGAGCGCCTACTGAGAAATTTAAAATTGAATGTTGATTCTGAACTTAAAGGCGGATTTTCCTTCAAACTAACTTTGTAAGAAAAACGGTTTTTGATAAAAAACTTTATGTTAAGTACTTTTCTGAAAAATCTTCTGTGAGGACTCTGATTCCGACTCCGACTCCGCAAACATGGCGGAAATGCAGGCTCAGAAAAAAAATGACTGACTGGGCAGACGATTTTTTGTTTATTTATTCTTTTTTTTTTTGTTTAATTAATTATTATCACTTTTATTTATTTATTTATTTTTTTTTTTTTTGGCAGACGATATTTTTTTTTTTGATTACAAAAATTGTTCATTCACTAGAGCATTTTATTCTTTATTTATACTTAATAACTGGCAACGGATTAAAAATAAAATTCGAGACATTTTTATTAACGAACGAGGTTTTTTTTTTCTTTCTTTGATAAAATGTGTTTTTTGATGTTCTTTGTACTTTTTATTTTTATTTATTACTTTTTTTCCTTTTTGAAAAACGATTGTGAAAATTTTTTCTACGGAAGAACTATAACAGTTTACATTCTTTAAAAAGGTGCGACAAAAACTTTTATTTACTCGTTTTATTTTACTTTTTTACGTGTCCCATTTTCATCTGATGAGAGGGGATATATTTTTTGCTTTTTAGAAATCAGCTTTTAAGTGCTATAAAGGTATGTTTTGACATAATTTTCAGTTTTCAGATGTTCAAGAGAATATTAATTAGATGCTAGAATGCCGATGTCGATGTACGGGAAAGTAGGCTCGTTTTAGTTTCTTGGACAGAAACTTCTTGTTTTTCTAGTCCAATCAGGAAAATAAGAGTGTTTTAAAATAACGTTTACACTCAATAAATTTAAAAATAAAGTAATCATTCCTCCCCGGCAAGAAATTTAAAAATAAAGTGCAATAATTTTCCGGTTTTAGTTTTTTTCACAAATAATTTCCAAGCTTTCAGCTGGACAAAAAAAAAAAAAAAAAAAAAAAACAAATTGGAAAGAGGTTGAAGTCCAAGCCGGCCGAACTAGAAGGGGCACGTAATTTTCAATGTCTTTACCAGTGGTGAAATTAAAGAATAGAGTGCCTTCTCAGTGGCGGGTTTAGGGTAGGAAGTCGAAGCCCGTATATCCGCCAAGCATGAATTCAAAGAAGGCTAAAGGGTCCAAAGAGATCTTAAAATTTCGCTTTTACAACGTGTAATTTAATTGCAGTTTCAAGACATTTTCCGAAGAGAGTTCTTTTCCCGCTTCGTCTTCAATACCTTGGTCAAACATTGCCTCAAATGGTATTTTAGAGATTTAAAATTCAAACAGTTAACGGTAGTTGATATTCCCCTTAGTTTTCTATAGTCTTTATCTCTAAAATGTGTTTTCAGAAAAGAAAGAGCTCCCGAATTACAGTCTCTATGTGCAAAAATTTCCGGAAGAGTCCCTAAATCCTTTTATTATCCTAAATGTTGTCAGACAAAGCCTAAAAGCAGTTGATCCTATCAAGAATCATAGCGTAAGCGGCGCTATTGAATTAGTTTTTAGGGGCGTTTTTAAAAGTTTTTATTTTCTTTTTCTTTCACGTGTGGCTCTAGAGCCACACGTGGGCTCGTTTTTAGAGGGATCTTCGTGGAATTCTTGGATAATAAGTTTTTGCTCTTGGGGGAAATGAGCACCTCTGCTAAAAGTAAAATTTTGAACCTCCAGTTTCAAAAAATATAGCTTAAAATGGCATTCTTGAAGCTTCAATGCCGCAAAATTTCGGGGCACAGCGCCCGAATCCTGCCTCTTCTCTTGACGGTATTAAAGATAACCTAAATAAAAACGTTTTTAAAATATTAATTTCGAAACATTTAGGGAGAGAGTCTTTGCTAACGTTACTACCAAAGATGGTCTAAAGTAAAGATGGCTTACGGTTTCAATTTTGAAAAATTTCGGAGGGAGATCCCTAACCACTTTTTGCCTCTTAATGTCTCCAAAGAGAACGCGAAATTGCGCATTTATGTATCGAAAATCTTTCAGGGAGGATCTTTGAAATTTTACTTCCTAAACATCACTTAAATGAGACTTCTGTTCAAAAAAAAAAACTAATCTTCTTTTCTTTTACTCTGTCATGAAGTTGTGCTTCATGATAGAGTAAAAGAAAAGAAGATGAATTTTCAACTCATATCCTGAGTTGTGCTTCAGTGTCAAAATATTTCAGGAGAGATGCCCTGAGTCTTCTCAACTCCTTTAACGTCACTAAAGATAGCCTGAAATTGCGTGTTTAGAATTTTTTAAGTTTCAGTAAGTTTCCCAGAGGAGTCTTGATCCTCCAACGTCATGAAAGGTAGCATAAATAATTTAAGTTTTGAAAAAAGTTTTGGAGGGAATCTAAAACTTCGTAATTTACGTAATTCCAAAAATTACAATATTTTAATTCAATTTGAAAATTTCTACCTGTCTTACAGTAATAGCGAAAAAAAAAAGAAAGTTTGGGGGGGGGGGGGGCTAAGCTTGATTATATGGGCCCCCTTCGAAATAAAAACCTATGTAAGCCACTGCCCTCACCTCCCCCTATATGATGAGCCCAGGGCCGCCAAATTCTCAACACCCCCCCAGATATTTCAGCTAGCGACGGCCCTGCGTGTAACGGGAGCAAACTGCGGCGAATTCTTTGAAAAACCAAAGGATTAAACACAAACAGAGAACCTTAACCCTATTTCCTTTCCTGACACAGAAACATGCATTAAGTAAACAAACCTGCAGAACATTATGAAACCCCGAAACGGAACTGTGTTTTGCTTGAAATGCGTTTGCTGATGAGAAGGTCCAACCACATCACGTGAAGGATTTATTTTTAATCTTTTCTGCTTGATGCGATTCTATTTGGTAGATTGTAAGAGCCACTAAGTTTAATAATCCTTGAGTGTGAATCACATTAATGTACTGATACCAAATGAATAACTTAAATGGGGATGTCCACCAGTTGAGTTGATTGTACAGACTGCGTATTTGAAATTTTTAGAGGGGGGGTGAGTAGCGCTTTGGCCCCCTTTTGAGGAACACTCATTCTTTTTCGGAAACACACACCAATGAGGTTGCAGAAAATAACAAGGTTTATATAATAGTGGGAATTTTAAAAAGGGGAAAAAAGTTTGTGTGATAGCAAGAGAATGATTAAGAATTAAAAGCAGTAATGCAACAGATTCCAAGGATGGGTATGATTACAAATCACTCAAGAGTTAGAGCTAATATACTATCAGTTGTTTGGCTGAGTTTCAAGAAAATTTCTTGCATTTTGAAGTCATGATCTCTGCTATGGAACGACGGAAAAGCAATTACTGGAAGATAATCTAGTAAGTATTCATCACTAAGTCACTAGAACATGAATCAAGGGTTCGGGGGAGGAGGGGGGGGGGAGAGCTCATCAACCGTTCTTGCTGCATCCCTGCTACCAGTCGTTGAACTAAAGAAAAACTGAGTCATTTTTCAAGTATAGCTCGCTCAATTCGGACACTTTTTTGAGCATCGTATCGGCATTGTAAATTTTCAACATATATTTAAAACGCAGAAAAAGAGAGAAATGGAGCTCAAATGTGGCTTGTGCAAGAGCAAAATAAAGGTCGGAATTGCTTGCAAAGCAAGATCATCAGGACTTAATATGATAAAGATTTTTTCAATGAAATCCAGTTGAGGTGTCTTTCTGACAAACCCATTCAGGCCCATCATTTAGGGTGGTCAAGGGGGAAGGCTCAACTGCTTCTCCCTATCTTGGGAAATCAATGTGTTACAAGCAAGTGAAACCAGGTTTTTGTTGCCTTTTGGTATAATTTACATTGAATACACACCCTTTTGCACACCCACACCCACCCCGGAAAAGTTCGAAATGTCGGGCCTGGGGGCGATTGTATAGGTGTTTTCGCGTGTGGGGGAGGGGAGGGCGGCTGCACACGTTTCTTTCAACAATCATTACTTCCTTCAGAGAGAAATTTCGAAATTTAAAAGAAATAACAATAACATATGATCATCAAAATCTCCCACAAGCACTTATTTCAAAAACTGCCTTCATCTAAACACCAGCAAATTAATAAACTAAAACGCGGTACAAAGTAACTGTAGAATGTGCGAAAAATTAAATAATAATAATAAAAAAATGTATACACAAGACTTTCTAAAAGGGAGTATGCTTTGTATGAGATAAAAACGGGTAGAGGTAGGGAAAAAATGACGCGACGCTTACGTCATTGACTTCTTTTTTTCACTCTGCCCTTTTATGTTACGTCACATGATATCATGATGTTCACGAATGATACTTTTTTTTTCGAACAACGCAGTTACTTGTAAATTGCAACTGGAAGGGAAAAAATAACGAAAGGAATTCGGAGCAAAACATTCTGCGAACATATACAGTATCTGCAAAAAATATTTTGAATTAATTAAACAATTGTAGATAAAAAAAAGCTAACCTCAAGCTGGTTAGGATTAATACATCATTTGAGCATTTGGAGTATCAGACATGTAACTATGTTGTGTAAATAGGTAATTTGCTTTTTGGAAAAAAGTCTTTTATTTGAAGTTATTTTTAATTTTTGGATGAATACTTATGTCATTGCTTCCGAAGAACCAAAGGTAGAACAAGGTTTATCGGACATATTTACTTTCAAAAAAAAAAAAAAAAAAAACATAAAATTGTTAGAAAATAAATTCACCAAATAAGAATACATGCACTGCTGTCGTTGTTCTTCAGCAGTCGTACAGAGCGGCGAAGTGGGGAGGGCAGATCAAACTCCCCACACCCCTTGATTTTACTCCTTATTGCCAATCTTGATATTGTAATTTGCACACCCAGGGGTTTGAAGTAATTTTGTACCAAATGTTGTGGCTATAGGAACTATGATACTCCCAGACATTTCGAAACCACACACAACATTTTGACGGAACTTTTTTTTACACCAAAAATACACTGATCAGTTCAGAATGTCAGAAAAAAAAAACACCTCACCTCGATAATTTCATTCAAGTCCCGGACGTACGTCTTCTCCGTGTCGACGATCTCCAAGACGACTCTGTCCGTGTGGCTGAGATTGGGGTCGCACCACCGGGGCTTCCCGGCCGGCGGGCCAGACACCGCCGAGCCGGACCCGCCGCCGTTCGAGGCCTCCCTCGACGACACCCTCCCGGGCGCGCCGTCCCCGTACCTGTTGTCGTCATCGTCGTCGTCGTCCAGCGACTCGATGCTGGCAAGGTACGACTTCTTGACGTCCAGGCTGTTGCGGGGGAGGGACGAAGAGGACGAGCTGGACGACGAGGACACGGAGCTGCTGCTGAGGGGACGCTTCTTTTCCTGCAGAGACGTGAAAGACGTATTTTAAGTAGTGGAACATTGGTGCCCATCTCCCCCAAGGTCAATGGCGCAAATTCCCCCCCCCCCCTCGAATTTTTTTTTTTTAAAATTCACAAACCTCTTGTGCTTTTTTATTTTTATTTCCAGCCGTCTTTTTTTATTCTTTGTAAATATTTATTATAATTATTTTATTTAAAAAAATTGTGCTACGCCACTGAAAGTTACTTTATCATGACTTAATAATAGACAATGAAGGAATAAACTGCAATACTGCTTTTTTCACTTCCAGAAATTCCAAGCTCACACACACAAAAGAAAAAACAATAATAATAATAACAATAAATAAATAAAAGAAACAATAAAATTAAAAATAATTCATGAATAATTTAAATTAAAAAATAAATAAGTAATTTAAATGAAAAAATAAATTAATAAATAATTAAAAAATGAATGAGTTTTAAACCCCCCCCCCCCCCCAAATTTTGATGGAGCATCTTGTGCCATAATCCCCCCCCTCCCCCTCTGTGGACACTAGAGTAACTAGTGGCCGTAGAGTTCCAAAATTTTCGAAATTAAAGGTCGAAAAACGCGCATTTAGGCCCTTCCTTATACGTGTGTTCATACATATAATTTTCTTGATTTATGACGGATTGGGGGTGGGGGGGGGTGTATAACCTCCCCTATCCCCCTGGCTACGCCATGAGTGAAACCAACTAGACACCCGAAGGAGACACGAAAATATATTACGGAAATAATCCATAATTTTAACTCTCATCAACGTGTTTTGTGCATTACTTATTTAATAGTGCTTACAGGAGGTCAAATCGTAGAGCTAAATTTCCACAAATTATTTTTTCTTTTTAAGTATTGGGGATTGGTCTGCATAGGTACATTTTTTCAACACATTCTTAGCCCCAGAACTGCACCCACAGTGCAGAGTGTGGTGGATGACACAAACCTTCCTGACTCCCCTGGGTACATGGGGGAATGCTCTAAAAGACCTCTTTTGAGACAGCAAAAAATAAACTAAAATAGCAAGTTAATGTCGACTAATAGAGGTTCCTGTAAATGTGTGTCACGTTTGAGAGTGTTCACCCATTGAAATTAGGACCAACCATTGGCAAAACAATCACAGTTACTGTAACATATATGCTGCTAGTACGAGGGGGGCAACTGCCCCTCACTTCCTGTGGTATCATTTTGTTATGTAGGATTATATGAGATACTTTTTTTGTCCTTAACTGTCTCACGGCTCTGAAATCATTTTATCAACCCTAAAGCATTCAACTGAATTCAATCATACTTTCACAAACTAATTCTTTTTGTATTTCTAAAAACTATGTCAACAACAGGTACAACTGAAGCTTGGACAAGGTGCACAAATGACACAAAAACTAGTTAATATTTAATACGTGCGCTTCATATTGATTAAAGAAAAAGACCAGTCAACTTAAAATTATTCATATTAACGAAGTTCTAATTTTCCTTTCAAGTTAGTTTCAGTTAGTTTGCATGGCATGCCCGTAGTTAGAGAAATACATTGCAAATCGTCTCAGTTCAATATTTACTTTAAGTGTTACAAATAAGCAGTCTTTAGTCGCATTTTGCGAAAAAAAAATTTCATTTGATGCCTGGCTATCTAAACCCTAGATGACAAATTTGACGCCTTAAGTTTTAGATCACATTGAATCCTTTCTTTTCTTCTTGCTCATTGTATTTAAGACCCGTGATTAACCCGAAGGAAAAATTGCACAAGTAATATTCAAATGCAATCAATTTCGTCTTCAAGGAATTATTTTCTCTTGCATACTTTACAAATATGCTATCGGCAGCGAATACAACAATGCATATGAATTATTTCCTTTTTTGTCTCAATCTCAATATATCGTCGGCACCATGCTAAACTTACGAATGTGAAAATTGGCACTTTTCAGGAGAGCCAAAACACTCAATATATTTTTTTCCCATCTGACGTGTTTGGTTATTTTCAATTTTTTAATTTTTATAGATATCTTTAAGAGTAAAATTATCATTCGAAGGTATCATTTTAATTTTAATTATATGTAAAATTCGAACTTGAAAAACGAACTTGGAAAACGCGATTTTTCACATTCGTTATTTTAGCATGTTGCCGACGATATAGTTTATCTTGGCAATGGTAGGTAATGAACTGATATAGGGGCTCGACTCACCTGGAAAGCGGTATCCGCATAGCTTCGCTTGTTGTAAATGCGCGTAGGACGATTTCCGTTCGTAGGAAGGGACAAGGGCGGCAGGCGTTTGGGGGACTGATGACCACCGACTCCCTTCCCCCCGGGGTCACAGGGGGGAGGCGTGGTACTCAACCCGTTGGTCGTCGCCGCCTGACGATTACTGATGTTGACGCCGTTCTCCGCTGGGGCATTTTTGGCTACAATCATGTCGAACATATTCAACAGAGTTGATGATATGTCCACCGATGTACCTGTGAAGATTAAAAAAAAGAATCGTTAGATTCAAATTTGAAATGTGTTTGTTACTTCCTATGATTTTAAAACATTCAGTAATCCCATCCCATGCATACGAGCCAACAAAACACAATAAAAAGAGCATAGAGAACCAATAGCAAAAGCTAAGTCAATTTCCCTACATAAACAAGTCCGGAAGAGCAACTGGCAAAGATGAGGCAAACTTCTTTTTGAGATTCCCAAGGACATCAGAGGCCTAAAATATGCCATTGCATTATCGTTCAATTGTAAATGAGGCAGATTCTTCGATGATTTCATACATGAAAATAATCTGAATAATCTGAAATTTGTCCAAACATTTTTACGTTTTAAATATGAAGTTTATATTTCACTCGAAATACGCACGAAGAGTTCATAATAACCCTGGACCACCATCAGCATCACCACGTCTCAGGATCGTCTTTTCCACTTAGTTTGCACTACTTATGCAACGCGCGTGATCCACATCATGACTCCGGAAGAACAGTCATAAGTCATAAAGAATAAGAACATATTTATTGGAGGCCGACGTTATTTTTTGCGCTTTTACGGAAGACTCAGCTTTGGTATTTTCTTCAAACATGCGAATATGGAAAGCAATTCTTGTCAAGTTCCATCACATGTAGAACTTAGTGTAAAAGGAAGGCCATTTCTACGATAAAATATAGAAGTCACGTACTACGTTTATGGCTCTGAACTGCATCATGGCTACTTATATTTATGTAATTTTTCTCAAGAGCTCCGGTATAGATTTGGCACGCAGAGTACCAAGTCTATACCATGAGATTTCATTTAAAATTTAAATTTCAAATTTTACAGCGGTGCAAGTTTTCCCCTCTGAGGTTGGAATACATGCGTATGAAATAACCATAATAAAAATTAAAAAAAAATATCGGATGTTTGCTACAAATGTAACCCCTTCCCCCCCGTCTAGGGTACCTAAATACTCAATTAATTGCGACCTTGGCAACTCACTACAATGCAAATAACTAATTGGGTTAGTGTGTAATCAAGACACGTAAAACAATATTGTTCCGTAAATTATCTGCAGCAAATAAATTTATAAATTTGCAGCAAGCTACTCAGTAGTTATTATTCAGTATCACAGAACTTTGCTGGTTAAAACTGGCAGAGCTTTATCCCAAGGTCAAATCCTAATGGCATTCGTACAAATTGAGCTGTTCCTTATATTCTGGAAGGCTAGATTTCGAGTGATTGAAATATCCGCCAACTAAAATTATAAGCAACTACAAACCTTCGTGAGATTTATTTTTTTCTATAGTGCTCCCCTGGAAAGTTGAGCTATGACCTTAACAATGTTTCCCTCTTTTCGGGTAATAGGAAAGGGTAATTGCAGTGGATTTGAGTTGAAATACTTTTGCAAACCGGCTACAAAAGTAACCACAGCTCTGCCTAATTAGTAAAGAACTTCGAAATTTGAACAACTGTGCATTGAGAAGTTAATTCGATTGTTTTGATCAGCGCACCTGTGAATTTCTTGCCAGGGGAAGTTGTTGAATAACATACACAAATAAATCATTTGGGTTCAATATTCCATATATTTAAGTTATTTTCTTTTCAAAGGATGTAATAGCAGAAGCAGTTCTTCATAGTTACCCGATGAATTATTTTTTCACAATGAGCTCTTTGGTGCCGAGCTTACGCAAAATGCTCGAATGATTTGTAGATTCTGCAATCTGCAAGCCAACGAATTTTTTTTGAGTATTAATACCCGATGCGTCAATCTCATTCAGTACACAATGTATATTCTTTGCTGAATTAATTCTAACTGTAATTTTAACTCAAATAACTCTGCCACCGATTCAGTTATCTGAGTTAAAATAAGAGTTTTTCACCTTTCTGTTTTCAATCAAATATATATATATATATATATATATATATATATATTCCAGACATAAAACATTAGTTTTGTCTTGACGTGAACTTTTGATATGTTTCAAGATTTATTCAGGAATTAGAACTTGTACCAGAGCTTCATAGCAACAATAAAGTAGCGATGCATTCCAGCTCTGCCGAGCAGATTAGCCTCCCCCTCTCCGCACCCAAAAAAGGAGCACCATATAAAACTTTTTTTCCGCAAAGAAACAATACGAGTTAAAAATCTCTTATGCCAGCATGAGCAAGAGGGGTGTTTTAAGTCTGCTGAAAAGAGCTTATCATCGCCGGTCCCGCACTTTTATCACAATGACTGGCCTTGACCTTCCAAGCGGTTATTGTTTGGTAAAGGGCCCCAGCCCATGCCCGGACATAATAAAAAATCAGTTATCAGCAGTCTTGCACGAGCGTGTCATGTTTTGCGCAATCAGATTCTTCAATAATATATACCATGCATACAATCCAGCTGAATTGAAGGATTTTATTTTATCTCCTCAGCAAGCAAATGCCCAGGAATGTTTGACGGTAAAATGCCCAGGAATGTTTGACAGTAAACTCCAGACACTTAAAGATAAAATGAGTGAAAAATAATATTAAATATAATTCCGTTCCAACAAATGTTTAAAGTTCAGGTAATTTCATTGGCACAAACCATTAATATATTGTTTACTATTGTCATATGTCAAGTGATATTATATAAACATATTTTTAAAAAAATATTTCAAATTTCCATGCGAGAGGTAATTCTTTTATTTCTCTACTTTCTACTTAGTCCCAAATCTACAATTTCAGCAATTTTTCGGTTGGGGGGGGGGGGTGATACTCAACATTAAATTTTCGAAAAACAAAAACCACACCTACTTAGTGTAAAAACATGATTTTTTCGAAGACGAGATGGAGGGTACTATTTACGAGCACTGTGCTCTAGCGGGCAATATCGCAGACCCTTCAAACTCATTATGAAAGAGTTTGACTAAATCTCCAAAAATCAAACACATCCTAGCTACTGAGCAAATATTTTGCTTGATTACTTCACAATGAGAAACGGAGCTGAAAGCAAATAAAAAGACTATCTTAGCTTCCAGCTCCAAAAGGCCACGAACCGAGTCAACTAGACGAACAATAAACATTATGTCTGGGACAACAGATGTTCTACCGTTGCATGGATTTTAAAACATAAAAGAAATAATATTGTAACAGAACAAGCATTTGAATATTATATACAATACTCTGCGCCCTTTTTTTCAATCAACTAATGAGACATAGCTGTGACGACACAGCATATTTGTCAACTGGTTGTAAAAGAAGTCTCTACAACGACACTGTAGTCTTTCTAAATCTTTCAACAGTTGGGGGAAACTCTTCTACTCACGACGGATGCAATTTAAGCATAGCAGACACACACACATACAAAGTTGAAAGTGTGTTCTAATTTTATGTAATATCAGGCTAATTTAAATGACACAAGCTGTTATTACAGTCGAACCCCGTAAAAGCGAAGTCGCTTAATACGAAACATTTGTTTCGTTAATCATCACTTAATAATTTATTGGATACAATGAAATAATATTTCAGTGAATTTCAAGTAAACGAGGTTCGACTGCATTTTTCAACCATTTGTATTACAGTATTTTATTTCTTAGCTAAAAGTTTATCCCGTAAAAACTTTCATACATTTTATAATTCGAGATAAATTCTTAAGTTACAAGAATAACTATTTCTATTAATCGTTACAAAAAGGACTTGCGAAAGAGTTTTAATAGAATAGTAGACAAAGAAAAAAGAAAAAGGAAAATATCGAAAATATGCTTGACAAAGAAACATCGATATATTTATAAAACAAGTCAGGAGCATTAAAAAAAAATATATATATATATGACATTTACCACGGTTGAATAAAAGTTTCAGAAATTGTAATAGCGAATTTAAGGTATTTTTCATTCGGAGCATCCATTAAAGTTCGCAGTTCTCCGATTTATTCCGAAAAGAAAAAACAATAACATTTCAATCATGTAGAAGCATCATTATCAAATGTTTAAAATCTCCTTTTTTTATTTTCAAATACAAATGAGTTTTTTTTGTTCAAAAGATCTCAGCAAGGATGCTTCATTACCGTATTTAAATTTTCAGTTTGAACATTTTTTTTGTTCAACATTGAACTGTTCAAACAACCTTTCCCCACCTAATAACTTTTAAGTGAACCGTCCGAATTGAATAAACTTTTTTTGTTCGAAAGATCTCGGAGAGGCTCATTCCTATATTTCACTTTTCAATTTGAACCATTTTTCGTTCAATGATGAACCGTTCAGAAAACATTTTAACATGAGCGCCTACGGAGAAATTTAAATTGAATGTTGATTCTGAACTTCAAGGCGGATTTCCTTCAAACTAACTTTGTAAGAAAATGGTTTTGTTAAATAATGTATTGTATAGTACTTTTTTGAATAATCTTCTGTGAGGACTCCGATTCCGACTCCGACTCCGCAAACGTGGCGGAAATGCAGTTTTAGAAAAAATGACTGACTGGGCAGACGACTTTTTGTATATTTATTTATTTGTTTTGTTTAATTTATTATTATTTTTTTTTACCAGACGATTTTTTTTTGTTAACAAAAATTTTTCATTCACGAGAGCATTTTATTCCTTATTTATATTTAACAACTGGCAACGGATTAAAAATGAAATTCAAGACATTTTATTAACGAACGAGTTTTTTTTTCTTTCTTTGATAAAATGTGTTTTGAAGTTCTTTGTACTTTTATTTTATTTATTTTTTTTTTCTTTTGAAAACGATTGTGGAATTTTTCTACGGAAGAACTATAGCAGTTACATTCTTTTAAAGGTGCGACAAAACTTTATTGACTCGTTTATTTACTTTTTACGTGTCTATTTTATCTGATGAGAGGGGTATATTTTGCTTTCAGATATCAGCTTTAAGTGCAAAAAGATATGTTTGACGTAATTTTTAGTTTTAGATAATCAAGAGAATATTGATCAGATGCTACAATGCCTATGTCGATGTACGGGAAAGTAGGCTCGTTTAGTTCTTGACAGAACTTCTTGTTTCATTTTCAAATACAAAAGAGATTTTCATTCAAATATAAAAAATAAGTTTTCTTTTTTCAGTTTTTCACCAACTAAAATGCATTAATTTTTTTTAAATGCACAAAAGAACACTTATGTATTTTGAAAAAGTTCTTTGCTTTGTTTTACTTTTGTATCAAAATAATAGCAACACAAAACAGGATATAAATGCAGTTCACACTTTAAAACTTTCCAACAATTGATAAGTTATGTCTAGGAAACACAACTAAAGGGAGTTAATTCCAGAGGTATGCGAAGAACCCACCACCCACACTCAATCATTTTTTTATTTACTTAATTTTCACATCTAAGCACAAGCTACAATACGCTTACACGAATTTCACTGAAATTGCGGTAGGTATAGAAAACATTTCGTCGTGCTTGTCTGCGCAGAAAGAATAAGGTTGAACCAAGTAGGGCAGATCGAAGTACACATTATTCGAAGTGTAACGCACCGTAAAAATAACAGAAGTTCTGCAAAGAATGACATAATAAAATTTTGTAATAGAATCAGCACCTCACGGATCTATGATGTTTAGAATATATCAGTTTCCAAATTGAGACAGATTTTTCAGATCGGGAGAACACAATTTCCCTTCATTTTTAAAATTGAAGGCTGTCCAGGCTTTCAACTTATTTTCTTCAAGCAAAAGACATTCTGTCGAAACTCTATATAAGACAATGTTAAAGGCATACTACGGATTTTAAGAAAAATGTAGTTAAAAATTAATTCACAATGAAAATAAGTATTTAGAATGGGAAATAAATGGAATGTCTAGAGAAGTGGCATTACTAAATAAAAGTGATGTTTTTATTATTGTTATTATTATTATTATTTTAGCTCAAACAGCTGCATTACAAAACGGTACGGTTCAGGATATGAAATTCTGACACACAGCTGTTGAAAAGAGTAGAAAACCGATTTCCATAAGAGAAAGAATTTATTACAGGAAATAGTTCAATATTATGTATGAATAAGAGGCGATAAAACTGAATAAAATGGTCCAAGAACGATAGTAAAGATTAACTACGTTTCTCTATACTTTCTCCTTGAAGTGCTTGATTCTATTTGTCTCCTTATTCATAAAACTAATATGAAGGATACGATACTTCATCGTAAAAAAGAAGCCACAATTACTTTACAAGGTCTCCTCCACAGTCTACAGGTGTTTAAACAGCCTCAAAAGTTAAAAGTGCGATTGAAATCGAACTAGGTCACAACCAAACCGAATTCAGGGAATGAAAGTATCCCGGTGGACTGCCTGTCTTGCAAAAGAATATTTATTCCTTTGTACACAAAAACATGTCTATAAATAGACAAGAATAACTTCGAAATTGAATCACCTATATTAAAAATTATAACATTACCCCTTTCTGTTTCGCTCAATGTGCGCAGTTCAGAAATGCGAAGCGTTTTTATCATACCCCATCTGTCCACTACTCCCCATTTAGCATCATCCTGATATAGATTGGCAGTATAAGCAAATAAAGAATACAATATAATGGTCAAACATTTTAAATCTATTTCAAAGTTGAATTTTTTTTGGTTTATCTCTCTCTCTCTCCTCTCTTTCTCTCAAGGACCGATTTTGAAATTCGCGTTTTGCAAAAATTCCTTGGTAGATGGCGGGAAAAAATTGAAGTCATTTCATGAATTCGGAGCTAAGAAAGACATAAGAATCAAAACCAACTGACGAAATTTTCGAAATCCGAAATTTTGCAGGTCAGTGCTATTTCATTTCCACGGAGATTACACATACTAACCTATTCATGGCCATTCACTCGTGCAGAGATTTATTAACTTTTAATAAAGTATTAAATATTCTGTTTCCGGTACATACTGGAGTTGAGCGAAAATTTCGGATCCATCTCAACAACAGTTCAAGTCAAGTCTAAAATATTTTCTTTTCAAACACACGTAACAACGGGATTTGAGGGACCACACCGACAAGTTACAAAAATTCAAATCTTACAGCAAAAAAGAAGGAAATAAGTTATATAGCCATTAATGGGAAACTATTAAGCACCTCACAAATGCTATGTCAACCGCTTTTTAAAATCAAATTCTCTCTGAAAACATGGTTTACAAAACAGCTGATTTTAAAATACGCCACACCTGAACTTTAAAACAAGACTTTCAAGTTCAAATACTCTGCAACTATTAACATCATGTTTGCATTCAAAAGCAAAACTGATATTCTCGAAACGAAAATTACTCTAACTTAAAATAAATTAACCATAAATTATTTCTCAAAAAAATTAACAAAAAGAGTGAAAGAAGGCATTTATTTGAAGAAAATGAGCTTATGTTGGTAAGAATCTCAAACGTAAATTCAACTATAACTTTTTCTACCGAGAACGAAAATAAAAAGGCAGGGGGAAAATTCAGGGACAAGGGACTATTTTTGGAGCAGTACACGTGAGCCGCACGTGTTGCATCCTCTACTATTCTTAAGCAAGGGAATCTTGTTAGAGTAGTATCTGATATTTCATACAGCTGTTTGCAATGAGACAAATTTAAAAGAACGGAAAAATTGAATGCGATCCAGCGAAGTAGGTCATTAAACTTGAAATTGTCAAACTATTATAAGCAATCACAAAAATAAAATATAAGTCACCTATTTACGCCACATACAAATTACCACTTATGACCTTATTATACTTTCTACTAGCTTCTCTAGTATTTCTCAACAATAAAACTGAAACATCGTAGTGCAGAGCACAGAAGTTAAATATGAAGTTCGTGAATATGCAACTGAGAAAATTATAAGAAAATAATTATCCCTGGCTTCATAATTATATCATTACTTGGACTTTTTTTACCCTCATTTTTTTGCTAAATATACAATTTAAAAATCTCTAGGATTATAAGGGAAGTACTAATTCGTGGATAAAGCAGTCGATTTCCACATTTGCAAAATCAAAGGCCCCCAATTCAAGAAGGTCAAAGGCTGTACTTCCTCCCAGGACTATAGATGTCCTGATAGATATATGACCTGACTTCCTCCCCACCTAAATAAGGTGCTGACCGTCAGGACCATTGAAAGACCTTTCCACACCTCAAGAAGACCGCCACTGTTAGGTCGGTGCTTCTAAAAAGCTGTCACTCCAACAAAAGTAGCTGGTTTTCATTCAACATGTCTTATTTCAGAAGATAAAACCTACAAGCTTTTCCGCCCTAACACCAATACAAACGTACGTCTTTCAAAAATAAACTTTTCAGCGGAAGGGGAAACATACACACATGGATGTATCCAGGTGTACCTCCCAAAACAATCAGATGCCAGGTTCTCTGGGGACGGTCAAAAACGGGGAATGATCCTCCCGGGATGACTCCTGACGTTGATTCCCCCAAGAATTCGAAGAATGTTTCAAAGTTCTAGTTCGGACTGAATGGAGTGAAAGACACGCAGAAGAATGTCAGGGAAAACTTTGGGGGATAGACAATAAATAGGATTCAAGCAAGAGAAGTCTGAAAGTTGCTGTGCAGTTGGATGCTGCATTGCTGCACGAGTGTTTCTTTTGTTAACTATTTTTTAACGAATATTAATATCAAAATTTTAGTAAATGTGAAACGACCTGCTGTTCAAACAAATTTCTTTTTTTGCGTACCATTTATATAAATTATAACTCCTTTGCGTACCACTGCACAATCAGCACTCTGCCAAACTAACAAATGGCATTCAAATGACTGCAGCAAAAGTAATATTCTATAAATTCTAACATCAATTCTGCTGAGAATACTTTCCGAAAAATTGTCGATTCAATAATATTGAATCATAGTTAATTTTAGAGTATGAAATAAGACTAATTTTTCTTCAGCTCTGTACTAAAACTTTCCATTTTTAGCTATCTAACTCTTAGGTCATAAGTAATGCTACTGCTGCTCTCCTACTTAAAGAAGAAGATGCTGCATCAATTGTTATTATGAAGAAAAATTAGTTCCTTTTTCAGTCACAGTGCTTGAACTCGTTTATTTCACCAATAACTCCCTACTTTAGAAGCAAAATTCGAGAGTTTTTGCTCGTATAAATAGGTTCTAAACAACATCAAGTCGTGCTCACATCAATAAAGGTACACTTTGATTTGCAAAGCTAAGTGGCAACAAAGGAAAAAAATAGCTTTAGCAAAGTAAGTTATGACTTCAAAAGAAGCGGCACGAGAAAGCTGTACCAAAACATTCGGTTTATCATCAACACATAATGGTTAAAAATAAGCATATTTTCACTTCAAAAGCTATAATTCAGATAAATACACGAAAAAGAGTACTAATCTACACTTTATATTGACAATAACGAAAATGCATAGATGTTTATATATTTCAACTGCAAATAAAAAACAGGGGATGCGAAATTATAGCTGGTAAGACCTAAACAGCGGTAAAACAAAGTGCTACCGGTCGGCAATGGTTAATGAACTCTATCTGAAAACAAAACAGTGCATAAAACTGGTTCTATACAACATCAAAGCGCATTACACGAAGCCAGTTTCCATTGCATGAGCCTTTCCTTTCTTTCACCTGCATAATTATTATTTCCTATTTCGGCAGATTGCTTGAAGGTCATCAACTCACCTTGCAGATGAAAATGTTTGGAAAGAAAAAAGTTTTTAAAAATCAGTTAATAGCTCATAATTCAATAGTTAAACAGCGTCGACTGAAGTGTCTCAAAAATAAGTTTTCCACTGGAAAATTGAATGTGATGAAACGGAAGACACACTTGTATTCAAAATATGTGTTGACCGAAATTGATTTAAAGCAGTAAATCCAACTAGATAGGTTAGAACACATAATTTATCCCCCCCCCCCCCCAATCCAAATGAAAAATTTCAGAAGAATAATTCTAATAGAGGATGCTGTTTCTGTTCTACCCATTAGGCTTAGTCCTGGTTTTAATGCGCGAATGTGAGGTCAATTCTTTAAATCCATTTCTTCTTATGATTTTTTTTTCTGGCAAAAAGTTCCAAACGGATGCTTCATAAATAATGTGCTATAACAAAAACAAGACCCAAAAACCACAAAGCTGCACAATTGAAAACATGCTTTCCTTTAAAATAAATAAAGAAAAATATAAAAAAATCACATATACTGTATCTAAAAAATTGCTGCTGGAGGATTTTGTTCAAACCACACAATATACTGTCGATTGGATCCTGTAGTAGATGTAATAAGTACTTATAAACTGTTTGGTGTCTTATTGGAATAAATTTTGGATACAATATTTCAGCCGCATTTCGAAATCAAAAATAAACTGAAATAATTCCGGAAAAAATGGTTTGAAAAGCTTTCCTTACCTTAAGAAAGCTCCGATCTAAAAATTTAGGCAATATCCTTTTGCAATAATCAAACTTAAAGTTCACTCCAGTCCCCCCCCCCCTTATTTATGTATTTTCTAGTACACATGCGAAAAATAATAAAAATCAGTTCAGAGAAAATATTACGATTCATGTTCGAAGATAATTTATATTAAAGAATCACCAAGACTGAAAGGGTTAAGATGAACCTTGCCCATTACAAAAATTCAAAACAGTCACAACAGATGTGCAGTTTTTTGTCGAGTTTAAGAATTACATGCATTCACCCCCTCGTTGTTGTGAGGGGTGTGAGGTGGGATTCTCTAGACCCACGTCATACATTAAATGCTTCGGTGAATTCAGCAAAAGCCTGACTTACCTCCAGCACGAGCTCTCGCAAACAAAATCCGGTAAAAAGATCCACACGCATCCAGTGTCGGATATCCAGGCGAATGGGCGCCTGGCTGTACCCTTCCACGGATAACGTCGAAATCAGAAACGTCTCGCCACACATTTCCCTTCTTCTTGTAGGGAGATTAACATTTACAAAAAAAAAAAAAAAAAACCACCGAAGGGTTTCTCTACCAGCTCCCCCCCCCCCCGGGCACGTTTTTACCCTCTTTGCAGCAACCATGTTCTGTTCAACCGTCGAAAGCGTAGAAATGGGCGGAGAATGGAAGATCCAACTCAACTAGGCAGTAAACACACTCCTCCAAAAAAAAAAAAAAAAAGTGGAGATCAAAGAGCCTCCGATGGATGGAGAGGCCAGAATGGGCGTGGGATGCAGTAGTTTGGCTTTTGTGGTAGGGATGTGAATGGATGAGGGTAACAAGTCGAATGCATTTAAGAATGAAAGTAGGCTCCTCTAATGAAATACGGCGGACTCAAGAAATTCGAGCACGTAGACAATGGGTGGTTCTTGCTTCGACCTTGAAAATTTTTTTTAAATAATTTTTTTTAAAAAAAGCAATACATGGGGCCTGGGTGCTGTTGAAAAATTTGAAATTGATTTTTCAGCCGTTTAACAGTTGATTCACCATCCGAAGTCTAGTGATTATTGACCGCTGCAGTGGCATTCTATATTTGAGTCCCGTTCATGCAATGTGTCTTAGCATCTTTAACTTTCCTTTCATAGACACTTTGAAATGACGGGTGTGGTTAAATTTTAAATCGAATTTTCGATGTTAGCTTTACTTACTTTTATTTGGGCCAGCTGCGTCAAATTTAATTCTTTGGGACGATGTCATGAAAAATATTGAAGATAAAAAAATCAGTGACTAACATTAAATATACATTGGCGATGCTGGCTTAAAATCGAAACTCTGCTTTGAAAAACAAGTTGTAGTATTTTAATTTTCAAAAGGCAAGGATACAAAAGCAGTTTCGCCACTGCTTAAATATGAAAAGGTGTATTAGCGATAAATAAAAAGCCAAATTTATCCCTCATTACCTAAAGGCGCGGAAACAAGATCTTCAATAATAATCCATCAAAGAGAAAAGCAGAACAATACTTACAGTGATACAACTCTCACATTTACCGAAATAAACGGGCTATTATTCCAAAACAGTTTCGAGAGAATCTTCCCATTTATGATTCAAGAAAGCAGAAAAAGGTTAATAGCATCCTAGCCAACGAAAGAAAACAAAGAGGCGAATGAGCGGAGCATCTCACTGAATCTAGAAGAATGGTTTTGTGGAGCATTTGGACGGGCTAATGGGTCTGGAAGAGGAAGTAAACGTAATTGGTTGTGGGCGTCATTTTAATTGATAGAGATTATAGCGGAGAAGGATTAGCCTAGGCTTCGCGGTCACATGGGGTTCACACTCGAACGTCTTACACGCCTCTATGTTAAAAAAAATAGTGTTCTGCTGTTCCAATTTTATGCAAATTTTTCGATTACCTTTTGAATGAAAAGTTCAGAACTGCGGTGGTAATTTAAATTCTATATTTCGGAGAAACAGCAGAAAACATTTCGAACTAAACTGATGATTAAGGGAGTAGCCACTATGATCAGAGTATTATTTTCCACTAACGTACGGAGAATTAATTTACGTTTGTGCACCAGACATGGGGAACTAGGTCAGTTAATTAGCTACATTAAGCCTCTTGAAACTACTTTAATGCCTCTTTTATTATTATTATTATTAAATGAGAGACCAAAATGGTAAAAGAACGCATGCAAAAAAAAAAAAAAGTTAATTTAGATTTGTTTATTAAGATGTAACATGCAAATATAATGCCTGTATATCAGAATTTCAATATTCAAAGGTTCGTACTTTTAAGTTAAAGATGCGTACATTGTAAACACTGTCAAGCTATTGATGGGGAACAAAGTTTTACAATAAAGGCGTGGCAAAACCACTAATGATATTAGGACGGATAAAAAAACCACAATAGCCTATTAATATTTCACAAAATAGTTTTACCTTTTTCCCCATCCCTCTTTTTAATTTCAAGATGTTATTTTAGTACTGGAAGTAGATTAGGTGCTTTAGGTACTTCGCGCTTGTAATTAGTTTCATAAGTAATTTTGAATGACTTTTTTCACTGAAGGAGGACTCCCCCAGCCTGGCATTGAGAAACCAATGTATTTACACATAAGTTAAGTGATCGTGGTTTTTGCTGTTTTCCGATGAAATTGCATTACGTTTGCACCCTTTGCGCCCCCCCCCCTCCGAAAACCTTGAAATGATGGGCCTGCAGTCGGATATAAAATCTTTGCACGGAAAGAGCTCTTGAATCAAGGTAAAAAATAAATAAAAGAATTTAATGGTGGGGGGGGGGGATTCAACTAGTTATCAAAATTGCAACTTTTAAAACATATTTTACACTGCATTGAAGTAGTATTCTAATCATAAGCAATGTTCATAAATTATTACACACAAAAAAAAAAAGATAAAATAAATAAAAGAATGTCGATGCTACGTATAAAACCAAAATATGAGCACTTGAAATTAAAGAAAAAAAATTATAATGATTTTAATACTATGATAAAATTCTCTTAGATGCTATCCTCGTGGTATGCAAATCATAATTTCAATGAGTAAATAAATAAATTCTGAGCCCATTTTTCACAACCTCCGGGTTTGCCGAGCAAAAGTGTGGTTCCTTTTACAAACCACATAAACGGGTTTAACTGTAAACGAAAAACGAGAACTAAAAGCATCACTATTTCACAAAAGCGACATAGCTCTGGGATCTTCAATTTTGCGACGTAAATAAGAAAAGCCCATCCTCTCATCCCGTGTGTAGATTGGAAGATGCTCTACCTCTACCCCTCCTGCTGATTCGGACACAATAACCTCAGGTAGATAGATCCTGACTCACGAGTCAGGAATGCAGGTTCAAGCTGGCTTTATGATTGGCTCTAAACCTGCTGCTGCGGGATATGGAGGAATGAATGAATTCGGGCTGCTTCCCTCTTTTTTTAATTTTTTTTTTTTATTTTTATTTCTTTCGTTACGTCTCGGGATTAATAATGTGAGCTCCGTTAGCTAATAGGGGCCCAAACCTTTGCGTCACACAAAACCTTTTTCCTGGCCTTTTTTTTCCTTTACTTTTAAACCGAAGGTCAACTTCTGTGTGAGTAACTTCCCACTCCGAAGTTTCAGTATCGGTTTCGAGTGATAAGCAGAAGCAGTTCGTGATTGCAAATGCTGCCAATGTCGTAAGAATCAACGGTACTTCGTTGTTCAACTAGCAGTGGCGTAGCCTAAAAGGTGGTCATGAACCCACTGAATCAACAAAATTGTATGTATGAACTAGGGATGCACCGATAAGCAAATTGGCCGATTACCGATCAATCGGCAAAGCCAATTAATCGTTATGATGGTAATTTAATTACTACAAATTTAACCATCACTGTTTTTTTTCTTCTTCTTTCTTTTAGAATAAGGATTTTAGAAATAGTTGCTAATTTATTTCTCAGATATTCTTGTTTCCATTTAACCTCATTTTTCCAAAATAATTTTAAAATTTGTTCCAAATTCTTCAAACTAATTTTTCTTTTTTCTTTTTTTTAATGTTGATAAAATTACAGTGACCACATTATTGTTTACGCTAACTAGACATGAAAAAAAAAAAAAAAAACTACAGAGGAGCTGTGGTGAGCATTTTAATTTAGGAGTGCTTTTAGCTTAAATTTAATTTTCAATTATTAGTAACCATTTAATTCAAGACTTTTATTCTATGTAAAAACTAGAGAATATAAAAAAGCACTGTGGAAGAGAAAAATATCGACGTAAGAAAAATGTTGCAACATTGACTATGTGTGAATATTCAAGATAGAAAACTAATTTATTAAAAACATATCAACTGTGAGCATTATTTTTTATATTTTATTCTTTGAATTCTTCGTATTGTTTTTACTCACTACACTTTCGCATTACATGTTATATTTATGCAAGGCCTCACTTTCACTAGATAAGTGAAGCATCGATTTATGTTTGTAGGAATTATTTCTTCTTTATAAATTTATTCATCGTGGTCTCTTGTTCAAGGCATACTTACTAGTTTTATTTAAAACACTCTTCCGACGATTGATCGGCAAAATTCAACTGCTTAAAAATTCAATGAAATGCTCACGTTGACGCATTTTAATTTAAAACTTCAACAAGAATAAATTATGTACAGAAAAAGTCCAGGGGGTTCTTCAGAGTTCAGATGGGACAGACAAAATCAAACAGCTACTTATAGATTTATCGCTGGACATCTAAAATGTATGACTTTTGAATCTAGCCAAAAAGTATTTCGGACATGCGCCAAGTACAAACTAGTGCCAGCTTCGACTACTCTTAGTACTGGACCTCACTAAAGTGCATAGAATCATACATTTCATCAAACAGCTGTTAAACCCGAATTATTAGCAACAACAACAGAATTCAATTATTCCTAACAGTGTCATATGAATACGCACCACACGAACTATTTGTTTTGTTTTCACTCTGTACACTTTCATACTACACGTTATAGTAAGGATTGCAGAAAATCTAATGTATTTATTATTAATTAAATAATTCCTCATCGTTCTTAGTGAAGGTATACTTAAACTAATGATTAAAAAAAAAAAAAAAAATCCGCCGATTGATCGGTAAAATTTTGCCGATAATTAATAATCGGCAAAGTGGCAGATTAATCGGTGCATCTTTAGTATGAACACACATGTAGTGGTCTAAAATTGGATTTTCGACCATTAATTTCGAAAATTTTACATTTCATAGAATTCATTATTATCTAGCAGTTATTTTTACTCCAGTGTAAGAAACCTCAAAGGTTAATTAAAAATGAAACATCAATTTAAAAACTATTGCCAACTTATATGAAAAATTGCTGAAAATTCATTGAAATTTATCATGTCTCAAGAACTAAACGTTTAAGTTAGTTGTACGCAAAAAAAAAGTGAACACAACGCATTTTTCGCATTGAAAAAAAGTGAAATACCGAAACAGGTGTACAATGTCTTTCGCATTTCACGCTTCACAAAACTATTCTCACAATTCATAACTGTTTATTTGCTAAATAATGTGGATGGAGAAAGGGTGTAGTAGGAATCCTGAACATGAATAATGCAATGTAAAATAATAATTAAAAAAAATCAAGCAGAGGGGCCAAATATGAAAATTAATCAAAATAGTAATTATTAATTCATACAATAAAGCTTGCGCGTTTGGATTTCAAAAGTACTAATATTTATTTGAACCTTTTCTAAAAACTTCATTTTCAAGATTCAATAATTTAGGATTTTAAGAATATACTGAAGATGGTAGGTTGGCTACTTTAAAGCCATCTTTTAGCAAATTTTCATAGCTTTAAACCTGATAACCATGAGTTATACTAGCAACTTTGTTTTAATGGTGACGAGCTCGTAGTTTTTATTTTATTTTCTTTTTAGCAACAAGATAGTAGTTTTGGAAGTGGCATGAAAAAAGTGCTATAATTGCAAGTAACAATTATAAACTGCTACTGAAATAAACACATTCATGTTAGATAGAAATCACCAAGACATTAATCAGCTTTCAAGAGGGGAAGGGAGAGAGGGCATCTACTATATCAGTTCAACTATGCAAAATATGGCCACACGCATGCACGAAATTTGATCTTCAATATGTTTTATTCAATGCGTGACATACTCTTACAATTAATATTAATTCAGATGGATAATCTCTTGATATATGAGCAATTACATATGATTCAAACAAGTAATTGATTACTTATAAAACGGATTCGTCTCTGACGGACACGCGGAATCTAACGGAATAATCCATTGCATCTTCTGAATCTCTCCAAAACAAAACAAACGCCAAGAAACACAAGTTTGTTGACAATCGCAAACAATTGTTTTCTAACGCAGTTTATGCTTGATGATTCTTCATCAAAATGAAAACGAATCTCTAAGCTGCCGTTCTACTGAACTTTCTACCAGAATCTCGGAGAGAAACAACAAGACCTTCATTGGAAGTAACAGATTCCACCCTTTGGAATTACAATCCACCTTACTACACACTTGTTCCAAGTTGAAAAACGAATTAGAATTCCATTTCCGCGGAGTAAATTATAATCAGATATGAGTGAGTGACTTACTCTGAGGACACCGCATGCTCTTGGATGAAAACACCACCATATAAATTAAGATCCCAGCAGGACGGAATTTCTTTTGGAATAATCGAACGGCCAACGAAGAAAACGGCTTCTGAGAAAAGCGTGGAGAGACTGGAAATGAGTGCCGGGATTGGGATGGGTCAACTGGTTTCACGTGACCGAGGGCCAGGTGCCTGGGATGGACCAATAGGAGGGGAGTTCTTTCGGTGAGGTGCACACGCCAGGTGCGACGCGTGCCCCAGACATGCACCGCGGGTTTCTTGAAGAAAATCTCAAGACTGCGATTTTCTTCGGAAAGGGGGTGGGGGATCGGTAAATCTCCTTGTCTTCGCCCCGGAAGTCCTCCTCGACATCACCTGCTCTCAGCGGCGCGTGCCCCAACACCAGATGGCAGACTGCAAGGTACACACACATGTCTTAAAGGGAGAGAGGTGGCAAACAGCCATCCCCTTAGCAAAGCACTCACGTACGAATTTTTATCGGGGCATTTAAAGGGGGGAAGGACACGACGGAATTGGCCATTTAAATCGAAAGCATTCTTACGAGGATCTGTTTCGATTTCATAACCTGTTGTACAGATTTTCCGCATCTGCTTCCATTACGCAAGAACATCACGCTGGGAAAAAAAAGAGAGAGAGCGACAGACAGCTATATGGAGAGAGATAGGAATCCGTCAGCTTTTACTTCCGATCAAAAAGAAAAGCGGTGTGAAATTTTTTTGACAATAACAGCGATAAAGAGCAAATATGCAACTCAACTTTCTGCCTTGTGCGTGGGATTTAAATACAAAAAAGGAATGTATATCAAGAGTTCGCCCAGAATGCCCCATCCTTTCGGATCTTTTATTTATTTTTCTATAAATCATTAACTGTTCTTTTTAAGTGCGAATAGTTTTGGGGGAATAATGTTCAACAGTAGAAGTTTTTAATCTGGGGCTAACTGAGCCCTGGAACTTAGCGGGAGGATTAGAAAGTAATTAATATTTACTCAGTCAAAGCGGAAAAAATTTAATTACATTTTAATTGCTATAAAAGATCCAGTTTTCTGGTTCAAATAAATATTTTGTTTTGCCTTTCTTTATATAGTTTATATACCATATGTTTTAGAAAACCAACAACATAAATTAAGCTATCTTATTATTCATTATCCTATTTAATGTTTGTATTACGAAAACAAAAAATTCAAAAATAATTTCGTAAAAATGTGCGGAACATAGTTCTGATTTCCTGCTATTTGATGAAGAGGTTCTTTTAAGAAAAGAGTAAGCACAAAGGGTTCTCCAAAAGCGCAAACTGTTGAATACTCCTGCGCTGAAGCCTTTTCTTTTCATACTTTTTCCTTTCTCTGCTGCAGTAAATTACTTTGGGAGTCACATCAGGGTTGTTTGATTTTGTCCGGGGCGGAAAAAACCGCCGGAAAAAACCTGGAAAAAACCGTCCCGGACAAAATAGTATTTTGTCCATTTCGTCCATTTTGTCCACGTTAAAGAAAATGACAGTTCTTGATTAAAAAAATCCAAAGTTTAAAAGCAATGTTTTAAAATATTGATTTTTTTTCAATGAGGTACTAGTTTTATTATCAAAATTAGCACACTTAATTATGTATACCAACAAATATTTAATAAACAACAAATGCTATAAAAATATAGTATTTGTATCTGTATAAAATAAATGAATATTAACGATAAGATTTAATGCTTACGAGAGCACACATCAGCAGTAAATAATTTTAAGATGTTTATTTTTTGTGAAGGAGTTTCATTGCCAACAATAAAAGTGTATATAAAATATAAAAGAAGAAATGAAAATTTTAAAAGGTTTTAGTCTCAAAATATTAAAAACCCTATGAAGTAAACATTATTTGATGACAAGAAAGAAAGTTTTGCCATGAAATGAAATATGTTCCTATAATAACATTAATATATCCATAAAACAATGCTGTGTACATAAATATTTTACAACGGCGCAACATTTATTAAATCCTCAAAAAATATATCGTAAAATGACCAAATGAATCAAACTTAAACCAATATTTCTTGTAGAATCTAATGTATTTTCAAATACAAATGATATACATTTATAATGTGTATTTAATTCAAACAAAATTTAACCATAGAATTCATGAGAAAATTTCATATAAAGTTTACTTTTTAAGGGATTGTAATGTGTTAAATAAATAGAAGGTGACAGAACACTTTAATTTCTTTTTAAAAATATGTATTAAAGAAAAACACTTTCTTTTTTCTATTTGTCTACTTTAAAATAATGTAATTACACTCAATAGTTTATTCACTATGTTAAATTTTATTTCTTTCAACTAAAATTAGTTAAAAATCAATGGGTTAATTGCCATTCTTTTTTTTTTTTTTTTTTTTTGCATGATATCATCACTCTATTTTGGGAAATAGGTAATGCAAGAGAGATACTAATTGTACATCAGAACATTTTGATACATCAAACGTATGAAAAAAACTTTTTTTTTTTTTTTTTTTTCATTTCTTCCATTTTGTCCATTTCGTCCAATTTTGTCCATTTCGTCCATTTCTTCCGGCGCCCCGGACTTTTTTCAAAAAAGTGGACGAAATGACAACCCTGAGTCACATGCAGTCCAAAAAGTAGTCAGTTTCTTTCCCCTAGGTCATAGAGTTAGGTGCTCCCCCCCCCCCAGAAGAAGCCTTAGAGCGACATTGGCTTTGGAGAAAATGTATATACCACATAACTTTACTGAAAAACTTAAAATCAATATTACCTATCACCCTAATTTTCAGTATGATGAGTAACAAACCTTCAAGAAAATATTTAATAAGCAATCGTATTTTTTTAGAAATCAGGACGTAGAAACTAAATAATAAAAGTAATAATAATGAAATAAAAACCTCAAACAGAGTTTGGAAGCACTATGACTTGTCCTACATGTTCGATCCATTTGTACGGATGTGACATCAGGAAATTTAAACTTAGGCTTTTAACTTTCATACAACTAAATACAACAAACCGTTAAGTATCTCAAAAAAAGTAGCATCTTAAAAAAAAAGTTTGTACTTTAAAAAAATGATTTGTACAAGTTGCGGGTGTGAATTTATGTCGCAACCGCAGCATGTATATATGATTCTTTTACGAAAGCAAACATTTTTCCTATGTTAAGATACACAATGGTTCTTGTATTCAAATATATTAAAATTAAAAGCCAAAGTTGAAGTTCCTGGAATAAAGTGCAAACATAGACAGACATAAATCCGCCACACCAGCAACGATGGATTGAGTGTACAATAATCATATATAAAGAACATAAAATCACTCATCCGTAAAACAATTACCCGAACAGAACTTTATCTCTCGGTTACGCAATGTTAATTTCATAATTAACCAAAAACTTCCCAAAGGGCCACATGTTTCCCAAGCAGAGGCGAGAAGGGGCATTGTGAATCTGGAAACAGATTTTTAAATGACTCCATAGACATACAGCGAATGAGGGGGTATGGCAGAAGATAACACAACGCAGCCCACACTCGGCACGTGACGTGGAATGACGTGACATCCATTTTGCCACAACGAATTTTTGTAGTCGGAGGCTAACGAGCGCCCGCTATGTGCCTGACACGTTATCGCTTTGTTTTTCTTTTTTTATGATCTGACGTGATGTGAAAGGTAAGCATAGGCCTATACCACGAGTCCACCCCGGGTACCGTTTAACGCAAAAGGATTAAATATGCTCAAGTCACGAGAGAATTGATGGCCATTTGATCCGCCGAGGGAGAAGCAAATGTCTGTACTTGAGTTTGTTAAATGCCATACTTCTTTCGACACAACGAGACCACTATTTCACTAGCGTCACTACGATCATGTATCTACAGTCACGCATATGTGTTAAACATTCGTCCGATGTGAGATCGCATTCTTTTTTGAATTAATTATCTATGAAACTTAACCTCTATTTGCTCCTTCTTCCCACTTGTTTATTTGTTCATAAAAAAAAACAGAAATTGGCAAGTGTTAAAATACTTCTCTCCATGTTACAAAATTTTGAAACTCTATTGCTTTCGAAAAAAAATGACAACCTGCACGCCCGTGAAGTACAATAAAAATATGTAATATCAAACTAACGTGCTACTGAATACCTTTTCCCTAACTCTTAAATTCCTAAAAAAAAACATAGCCCCTATGTGAATCTTATTCAAACATTAATTAAATAGGCGGCACGTGGCATAGAACGGGTGATATGTGTATCATTTTATTTTCGAAAACTTCTTCGTTACCATGGAAACAATGAAACCGGGTGATTAAGTCCCGTCACGATATCATGTCCCTTCTTTGTCACAGAGAAGATAATGGTAGAGCTAAACTATATATGACCCCGTTTTTCCCACCCATATTCCAGAGAAAAAATCAACATTAAAAAAAAGTTTTTTTTTAAGGCTCTCTTTTTACGAAATTGTAAAGAATTGTCACCTTTATCCACTTCCCCCTTCAATTTACAAATGAAAACCTAAGCGATCATATGAGTTAACTTTGTCCTGATCCTGGTACCCACGCGTGAAAATGACACAGCAATCAAAATTTCTAGGGCACACTTTTACAACGTACCCTTCAGTGTTCGGAAACGATTACTTGCTCACATAAAAATATCAAATAGTATAATCAGGAACTCATTCTCAATTCCTCCATGAACAAACAGATCATGTTTCGACGGTACGATTACGTATTGAATAAGCTAAACTGTCAAAAGCACAGATGCAACGCCACTTGGGAGGAGGAAGAAGGCAGAAACTCCACAACGAGCGCAATTTAAACTCACACAGAACCTGATTAATTACACTGCGTTGAAATACTATGCCGAAATTATCAGATCTGATTGATGAGTCTGAAGTATACTTGCTATATACCTCTGATCTACAGAACTGATAATTTTTCACCAATCATTCTGCGTAAGAGTATATTCCATTAAAAGGAATAATACACTCAAACTAATACACAACACTGAAGTTTGTAGTGGCCAATTATTTTTTTCTCGCAATTGCCAACTCTAAAATACTCATAAATCACTACAAAGAATAAATATCAACGCATTAAGAAGTCTTGCTGGCAACTTGTTACGTTGCAAGGCAAGAAAAAAATCGGCGGGCGTGTCCATTGTGTGTTGTGTGATGTACAGACTTCTTTGTCAAGAGAATGATAAAGTTCCTCCTCCCTCTTTTTCAAAGCGAAACATTCCCCCTTTACAACCTCTCCTTGTCAAGTATCAGGTTTTTACATACGCCTTTATTGTTATCAAATGTATGTGTATAGGTACGTCTTTCTCCGTTGCGCCGCATTACTATATCGCCTATGCCACAAACTGTTACAATTTCACCACCCCCCCCCACCCCTGTTTTATGGGGCATTAGGGGTCACATATCAAATATTTTTTCTTTTGTTTATTTTGTCATTAGCAG